>KQ992348.1:40267-65566 GCA_001598015.1 Dorcoceras hygrometricum
CGTTGTGAAAGGGCAACTGACATCTAGACAGCTGCTCACCCTTTCGTTGTGACCGTCTGTTATCTATGCCATAAATCGTTAAAATAAACTTTTATTCCTTTAAACTCCTTTCCTTGAAATCTCCTTGAAAAGAAATCATTGGGGTTCATTTCTTTTAAAACTCGCTTCCCATTTTAAAACTTACTGAGTATCAGATTTGACTTACTGGAAAGTGATCGCTAAAATGCGAACAAATTTCTCTGAAAGAAACTGTACTGGGAAGCAAAACAGATTTCTCAGGTGGAGCATAACATTGAACAGATGTGACAACAATGAATAGTACCGTTAGCGTGAAACAGATCTGACTATGAAAAATACATGGCTAACATCGAAACAGATGTCGTTGTTCAACTCAGATGTCAACGCAGTAATAGTGTTTTGAAAAGAAACAGATGTCTGATTATAGAATAGTAAAGCTAGCGTGAAACAGATATGTCCCACGGAATAGTATTTAGGAGTAAAATAGCTGCGACTTGGTCAACTCAGATGTCAATGAATAACCGTAAACAACTCAGCAGTGAAGTATTTAATACTGTGAGATCTGACCAAAATATTATGTGTAGCGAAGACACCAGCTGAAATAAAAACTTCTGATTTTAAATATGAAATTTAGTCGCTAACATAGGAAACAACGTCTGAAAGTATTTAGGAGTAAAATAGCTGCGACTTGGTCAACTCATATGTCAATGAATAACCGTAAACGACTCAGCAGTGAAGTATTTAATACTGTGAGATCTGACCAAAATCTTATGTGTAGCGAAGACACCAGCTGAAATAAAAACTTCTGATTTTAAATATGAAATTTAGTCGCTAACATAGGAAACAAAGTCTGAAATAAGAACTTGATGCTGCAACATCACGAACAACATCTACGATACCAGTTCTACCCATCAAACCAGAATTAATTTCTGATTCGACTAGCATCTCCGATTACATAGAGTCAAGTTCAGATGTTACCATTCACCAGAAAGAAGAACATTCATGACTCAAATTTGAACAGCTCAGTATTTTGAAAACATCCTTAACTTTCTTAAAAAATTTTGGAAAACTAGGAAGCAGAAAACATATCTTTGAACCCGATCTTTCTCTTCCTTAAATTTTCTTGAACATACATAAACATGAACCTAACTTTATCTTTAACCTATCAGGCAAGAAAACACATACTGAAAAACAATATATGCTTTAAAATGGTGTAGCAAGGATCAGCTTTAACTTGCCTTTGAACTGAGCTTTACAACGGCAGTTACTTCCGGTAGAGTTCTTCCTCAAGAAAACACAACGAGCTTCTTTGTAAATTCTTTGAGAGAACACAAAAGAGTTTTCTTTGTAAATGAAAATAAACTTTTCCTTCAAAACAAGTATTTGTATGGGAGGGATTAGTGGCAGGTGAGGTGTAATCATTAAGCATGACAAACCTTACCTAAAGTTATGAATTTAGTAAAATTTCTCTCTCAATATTCAATTTGCAAATCTACCAAACCCTTTTTAAAAGAAATCATTTTGTTCTTTTAAAATCATTTTCAATCAAATTTATAAAACCTGCTCGTGAGTTGCGCTTGGAGTGACATCTACTGGAACTTGCTGCGTCGTACTTCAATTTCTGAAATCAGTAAAATCAACTTTCATAAAATAGCTTATGCTAACATTTAAATTGTCATTTTGACCTTTGAAATGAATAAGATTCATATACGTGGTCCTATGAATTTTGGGACGTTACAATTTTTAAGCAAAGTGTTACACCATTCCAAAAACTCATGCCACAGTAGAGTAAGCTGATTTCCCTTTGTTTGTCTTTGACCATTTACAATTCTCCCACAAATCACTTATAAACATGACTCTTAAAGTATATTTTTTCTCAATCAAGCTCTGAAGTGTAAGGAAGTTTGATTCAAACCTGGTAACTCCTGGCCGAATTATGTCTCTTTTCTTCGTAAAACTTCTCATCAATGATAAAATCTTATGATGTGCATAAACAAAAGTGGTAAAAGACTTGGCTTGATTGATGAACTTTTTAAATTTTGTAAGATTTCCAATACTCTCAAGCATGGGTGTGAGTTGCACATGAACTCCAAAAGATCTCAGACCGCTTTTCTTTCATCAATTTAGTTGTAGCCATGTTGTTTGTAGCGTTGTCTGTTACAATCTGAACGGCATTTTGAGCTCCTACATGTTCAACACACTTGTCAACATACTAAAAAATAAGTCTAGCTGTATGTGCCTCGTCTGAAGACTCCTTAGACTCTAAAAATGTAGTACACTCCCTGCAATTAACACACATATTTAATATGCTTCTTCTTTTTCTATCGATCCATGCATCATTCATAATCGAGCACCCATTCTTTGCCCATTCTTCTTCATGTTTCTTTAACAGTTGTTTCGTTCTTTCAACTTCAACTTTAAAAAAGTGGCTCCCAAAGTTGATATTGAGTTGGAGGCTTGAAGACTGGTCCAAATTGACCTACCGCCTCCATTAGTTGCTTGAAGCTATCATTATCAATAGCATTGAATTCCATTTTCATAAGCCCATCTCCCAACGTACTGTTGAACTTGTTGAGTTTTCTCTTTGAAAAGTGCCTCATTGATATTTTTTTGGTGAAGCACTTACTCCCACTTGAACCTATATTTTCTAGTGAAATAGCAGATGCATATCTATCCATGGGGCCAAGTGGACGAGGTTTATTCCATCAATCCCTTCAACTTCATGCTTTTCTTCATCTACAGAAATATTCACCTATGCTCTACAGCTTTCCTCCTCCTTCTTTTTGTTCTTCTTTCTGTTCCTCCCTTCTAAAATAGCCTGCTTGCACTTATTACGATCTTCTTGAGATGCTTTCTGACAACCAGATACATTTCCAGGTATATTTTCTATATGCTCTTTGATCCTATACACTCCCCCTGACATCACTTTCCCACACAATTTGCATTTAACTTTGTCGAGATTTTCAAGATCAATCAACATTCCAAACTCCCATCCGATATCATTTGACTTTCTCCTAAGAATCCCCGATTCGGGTTGAGTGACAGATGCTGTCGAAGATGGATTGCTTGCCATTGTTGTCTATTGGAAACTCATAATGGAAAGATATCCCAACAAAAGAGAGAGAGAGCAATAAGATGTACCAACACAATAAGATAATTGAACAAGTCTGACAAATTTTGATTAAATTACAAAACCCATACAAATTATTTCGCTTTTAAGAAAAGGCAAGAGACATTCCTCTTGCTGCTATACAACTTTCCTCTGCTCAAAACTTTTCCTCTTCTTAATTGGCTTTGTCTCGTGTTTTATTTAAGCTACTGATTCCACTTGTTGCTATATGTGGAATTTAAAAGCAAAATTATGTTACTCCTCTTGTGCCCACTTGAAATCTAATTATTTATACTATATGTGCAAACTGAGTGAATATACACTTGAACTAGATAGCCAATCGATAGTAATAGTCTGCTTGTTTACTACTGTTAGGTATTGAACATTTTAGACTACTTTCGATTGATAAAATCATCAAGAACATCAATGAACGGGCTGCATGAACGGCGAACCAGTACTCCTCCACTTTTAAGAAGATTTTAACAAGACTTCCTCGATAAGTTACACTCATGTTTCCTTGATAAAACAAAAAATAGGACACGTTTCCTTGATAAAAACGAAAAATAGGAAACAAACCTCTTAACTTAGCCTTCCGTTCTTAATCTGTTGTTTTGTCTAGGAAGGTTGTTTCTTCACCGCGGCTGCTAAGTTTATTGTGGCGTGGAATTGTTTGCTCTCTGTCTGTGCGTATAGATTTACGCAGGGCCAATTTCTTTCTTGGGCTTTCTTTTTCGCCTAATAGGATTTCATTATGGGCTTTAAAATTTGTAAGCCCATAAAAAGGGCACAATAGCGTATGGGCCGATTAGACCAATTTGGCGGTGTCTGGGTCAATTAATCATCCTTGCCGCCTAGGCCGGCCGATCAAGCCCTTTTCAGTGCGGTAGATCATCGCCTAGGCCGAGTTTTAGAACACTGGTTTTTAAAGAGAAAATTTTAAAAGCGTTTATTAACACCCCTCTAAATCCATTTTGATCATATCAAGTGGTATCAGAGTGGGTGATCTCGGTCTTGGAAAAAATTCATTTCAAAAGCAATTTTATATTATGATATCTTTTCAAAATATCTAATTTTTTCCAAAGAATATCATGACTATTGGAAAATTCATACGAAGGCACATCAGACTGCACAAGAAGACGACATGTGATTTGTCATTACAGACAGACCGTTAAGAACTCTCAAAGACAACACCGTCGTCACAATACCTACAGGCGCTCTGCACAATATAGAAATGCCCCGAATGTAGTGGATTGCGGAAGATAATAAAGACCAATTTGTATAATGTGGTCAAAGACATTGACTACAAGATGCTGGGCAAAAACAGATGTTCAGCAAGATTAATATGTGCTCTACAGCTAAGGAATATGAGAGAATCTTACACAACCCTGTAAAGGAAATGAGCACACCATGGAGAACAAAATTGCAGTATCCTTACAAAAGTTTGAAAGCATCAAACTATGACACACTTTGATGAGAGATAACAACACCATATCATCGAGTTGACTGCCTTGGGCAAGTACAACAACAAGGAGTTAGCCCTTATACCCAAGGAATGAGACGTGAAGATGACGGAAATGTGAGAATCCAAGGATCTCAACATATTCGAACTACATGACCTCTTCACTGATCTGAAAGCATATGAGCTTGAGCTGAAAACAAGATCCGAGACTGAACCATCAACTTCACAGCGTATGACATCCCTTGTTGTTACAACTGAGGAGAGCCCAGCTAAATCTGCTAAGAACCTCAGCATGACGCTACGTCCCTCTTTGTCAATAAGTTTGGGAATTAATGAGGAAGAACCAATCAAAATTTCAAAATTTAATAATTCTGCATAGAAGAAAGATTCTTCCTCTAATGATTTTACTTATTTCAATTGTGGCAGAATGGAACACTTCACTGCGGACTGCACCAAACCAATGAAGGACGACAAAAAGTCATCTGACTAGAGAAGAGGCAACATATATGATAAGCGAACATTTCAGAACAGAGCATAATAAAGAAAGAGCAGAACAGACAGTCAGTGAACGAAGAGCAGAGCAGCTCAAATGTCAAGAGTATTGTAGTTCTGTGTACAGATCAGATTGGAGCTTCACAACAGATCAATTAACATAAAAAGAGAAGAGCTTAATTAAAAAGAACAGATCAGAGCGGAGTCCATATCAGGCTACCAATTTAGAATGGACAAAGCATTTTGAACAAACTTTACTCAGACAGTTCATAGAGGTTCAAACTGATTTGCTCCGATACGTCACCATCAGTTCAGAGGCAGTACAAAGATAATAAATAGTCTCAACCACTCTTGTACGAAGAAAAGACAACAAATACACATTGTCAGAACTTTGCAGACGTTTTTTCAAACGACCAGAAGAGTGTGTCCAACATTCAAATCAGTACAAATGGTATATATACAAGACTGAACTGAAGATGAAGTGTAGAATGACTCTAACCAGAGAGGGGGAGAGACTCTCAAGCTGTGTGTGCGCACAGAATGTCGGTTCGAACGAGAACAGAATATCAAGTTGTGCATCATTAGCAGACATTCTCGAGATATCTTGAAATCACGAAGAAGATGACATCGTGTGAGGTTACATTTGAGTGTTTACACTATATCATATTACATCATTACACACATATTCACTCACAAATATGATAGTTGAACAAAACAGTTAGATGGGTGAATGTAAAATTCAATTCAAATCAATGTAATCTTCGCAAAGAGACATTAACATCTACAACAGAGTTGAATCTAGGAGTTCAGCTTGGACAGTGAATTAAGTCTCAACTGAATGGGTCTGTACAAGGATTATATAAATCAAAATCTTCTAGAGTGAACCCTTCCGGTTTGGAAGAAGGGGAGACATAGAGAAGGGTATTGCCTTCGAACTTCCATAAACAAATCTCCAGCGTATTGATTTATTTCTTTCTGCATTCTTTGTTTTAAACTGTTTTTAAACTTTCAATTTTCAAGGAGTACTTCGGGTTATTTCTGCATGGTTCTCCAGACCAGACCGATTTACTCTCGGTGCTAAAACTTTCAAGAACATGGAGTTATTGCCAGATTCAGATCACGGCCAACAATACATGTTGTTTCGTTTAAAACTGATTTTAAAAAGTGCATTGTCATACTCCGTGATGTTCCCCTAGCATGACGTGATCTAGTCCAAATTGCGCGCCTTTGTCTGTGCTGTATCGCTAGAATGCAACGCGTAATCCGGTTCACGGTCCTTAAATTCCTAACAAATTATGTGAGAAAAATAAGTTATAAATTATCATTGATTATAAATTAATCAAATTAAGTACAGTTATAAATATTTAGATCTTTTATTACAAAGTGAATAGATATTTTCTATCTATACAATTAACAATACCAAAAAAGTTCGTCAGTATAAAAACAATCGCGTTATTAGACAGTGTATATATATATATATTCAGTATAAAAACAATAGCTTTATTAGACAGTATATATATATATATATATATATAGTTGTAGAAAGTCACAAAGGTTAGGATGTACTTAGAATCGATACAAACGAGATATGACACGGACCTCTAGTGAAACTTGGTAACTATACTTGCGAGTGAAACAAGCAAATCTCGTAGGACACAGACAACGAATAGTTCCTAAATAACTCAAACGAACTTTTTCTAGCAAGTAAAAAAAAAAAAGAATAATTTCCTTGGAAGAGGAAATACAACCATTTTCATTTGAAAGTGGAGAGCCTAGGAAGTTTGTCCCGAAGATAGTACAACCTTGCTCGTCTGACTTTCCGGTGCTTCACTACTTTGATCTCCTTGATATTTGGTGAGTATCTATCAACAAGAGAGGCAAGAGTCATAATCAGAAGAAACCATCTTTATCAAGAAAAGAAATAAACATAAAAATGACGGATTCCAAGCATGTATTCACAAAATAAATTATCAACAAATTCATATGATGGAGATGATCACAGATGTGCATTGATAATAGCTTATGCTGAAATAGTACATCCGTGCCCATGCAGGACTAGATTGACCTTTTCCACACGCGTTAAGTTGGATGCAGGGAACTTTCCACATGCAAAGTCTTCTTGTGGTTTAAGTTAACTATTTTTACATGTTAAGCACTCCAACTTCCAGATCCAAAGTCGTTTTCTAGTTTGAATTTCCAAATCCAAAGTACTGTTTTTCAATCTGAATGTTTTTAGTGCTGCCATTTCTGGTTGGATTTTCATTAGTATTTTCAGAGGATATCCATTAACCATTTTTCAGAGATATCAACCAACCATTTTTCAGAAGATCTGAAAGGAAACAATAGTAAAGTACCATAAAATTGCTTAATGAAAACGTAAAGAAATAGATAAAAGAAAAGGAGGGTTCGAGCAAACAGTGAGGAATACGTACATAGGGAACACGATTTCAACTCCAACACCAGCAATTATTCGTCTAATCCGAATTGTCGTGTGGATGCCAGCATTTTGCTTCGACATAACTATCCCCTTATACACTGATAAACGCCGCTTGTTCTCAGGGACTTCCTGTAAACCAAGCACATCCATTCAAATTTCCCAAGATACTAAAGTGGGCAAGTACAATAAGTTTAACAATACTTATTAATAATTATAAGAGTATGATGATAGGGCAACCAATTTGATCTCCACAATATCTCCAGTCCGAAGATCAGGAGTCGGCCTTTCCTTGTCTGTTGCTTCAATTGCTTTCTTGTTCAAAATCTGTGTATAAAAAAGTAATCGTCACCTGCTTCCACAGCCATTACTGTAACAACTATGCTTAATAATTCAAAAAAGAGGAAAAGAAAGATTTCAATAGTAAAATCAGAATGAGCTAGTACTAGGACAGTTTTAGAGCATCTCGTTCAATAACACAGTATGCAAAACAAACGTCGCTCACCTCCAGAATACACAAACAGTAAATAATGATTTAATTCTTCCTTATACTATGTATGAACATTAATTAACTACTGAATTTGTATCTGGGGCAGAATCTATCAGCTGCTTGTTTTGTTCGTTCGATCACCTTTAAAACTTTATCTCATCAAAGAACAACATATGCACAACGGAAAATGCCACATCCCTGCCACACAGACAGACCATAGTACACTCTTCACAACCCACATAGATGAACCAGTTCATTATTGCACAGGCCACTCTCCTAAAGTATGAATCAACAGGTATAAGCTGCCACGTATCTTGGGTAGCGGCAGTCACCATTTGTGCATGTTACGAAAGCATCTCAAATCTCCCTTCAGCTCTCTTGGAGTCACATTTCACAAATTCGAATAATTATATTTTGCAGGCACAGACATAACATTGTATCTAAAGCAATTAAAACAAAACTAGAATCCAACGAATTACCCCCATGATGTCACCAAGCTTGATTCTGGGATTTCTGATGGATGTCTCCTCAGAAGCAACAATCTGTGTCACCTCGGCTTCCGCATTATCTTCCACTTCAACTCCAGCATCTGCTTCCGCCCTCACAACAAAGGAGCAATTTTTACTCAATTTCGGAAGACCCATCTTGTGATACCGAGTTGTCGAAATCAATGCCCCGGAGAAGGGATGCCGTGAAACCGCCGTGGAGAACGCCAAAGTCTTGGGAGCTCCAGTAACCCAGAACGGAACCTACGAAAACAAAAAATTACACCACAATCCTAGCCAATTCGATCACGGGAGTGGTAGAGACCGTAAAATAGGTTACCTGTAGAAGCAAGCTGGAAGCCATGATTGAAGCTGGAATGGCTTATCCGCTTTATATGTGTGTGGTTCTGTAAATTGGTTTTTTATTCTGATTTGAATCCAACGGTTTCGGGTGCAGTAGGCCGGGTCGAATTGGGTTTGTTTCCACTAAACGGGTTGATTTTGATTTAAGAAGCTCACACAAATTATTTATGACATTATCACAGGCGTTGGATCAAAAGACAATGCAACTCGAAGCCTAGAAAAGTGGGTCTCTCGCGGTGAACGCGTAGCGATTGCTTACAACCTCTTCACACCTCGAGAAAGAAGATGACCATGGAAATCACTAGTGTGGAAAAGTTGCATTGTGCCCAAACGTGTTTTGGTTATTTGCTCATAAGAAATTTTTAACACCTCACAGCCAGCTTTACTTATGCAAAGAGTGAAGATGAAACTTTTGAACACATTTTCATTCAATGCCATCCAACATGGACTGCTTTGGAGCAAGATTCTGGTTCAGGTGCAGGAGATGATGGATTGAATGAACATGTTTGCTTTGGATATTTTGATCGATCAAACCAAAATTAAAGGCGTGGTTGTGCTAACGACGACGATATATCACATTTGGAACATAAGAAACGATACAAATTTCGAGCCACACCTTCCACATATCGCAACCTTTTTTTGAGAATACTCCCGGGAACAGATCCAGTGGAGATGGGATGGGACATGTGGCTCAAAGGATTAGAGCACGTGGCTACGAACCACGGTGTCGGGGGTTCGAATCCCTCCTCGCTCACGATCGCCCCAAAAGTGAAGTATCTTTCCCGCTAATGTTAGAAGAAGTATTCGGAAGAATTCAAATATTTGTTTTTAAATAACTTTGTAGCCTATGAGCACTGTTGATTAATTGTATCATGAAATTTGTTGTGGATCCTGTGTTATCCAGAATATTGTATTATTTCTTGATATATGTTGTTTCAATAGGGGGAAAAAAAAAAACCAGGAAGTCAGATATATGAATTTCGATTGACACCAAATTACCATTCAACTTGTGTAAATTAATATATAGTGGGTTTGAAGTTCGATTTAAAATTTGTCCATCAAATCAAATGTATAGGATTTGAAATTATGACATCAAATCTATCAATCAAAGCACAACTAATTCGAGTGGGTAAGCAGGACTGAACCGAGCCAAACTAAACTAAAATTCTAAAAACAATAAAACTTATGGATTGGATTTAATTAATCAAGATTTGGATCGGTTTATAAATTACTCGAACTAAATAATTAGTCTCGTTTGATGTTCGATAAAAATCTGACCCAAGTGAAAAAATAAAACCGATGTCAATATAAATTTATATATACTTCTTAATTTGCTTGGACTTTTTTAATCATGTAAACTAAATTTTCTGTAATTAATTTTAATTCATTCAAATAAGTCTGCTTATTCTAATTATTTATATAGAATAATTAATATGACGAGGCTGATGATCGTGGATTTTTTTTTTAAAAGCTGAAGTACGCCATATTAAGAATTTATACTTCTACGCTAACTTTGTAATATAATTGACCCATCGTACTTGTCATTATACCAATATTTGTTTATTTATACTTTCTAATTAGAAAATTTAATTATGTCTAAATATTAATCAGAACAATTATATGAAAATAATCCACCGGAAATCTAGTTGGGTGCTTAGCCTTTTAATGTTTTGGCGTTTTTTTTTTATATTTACTCTACCGATAAACATGGTTTAGTCTGAATTTTTATCAAATTTTGTAACCAACCTGAATTTGTTCACCTTTTGGGCTTGAGTAAGTTAAATTGATATAAAGTTGAGTATTGATTTTGGTACTCAAAAGGAAATTTTGGATTAGGTCTAGAGTTTTATAACACCCGACCTCGACCTAATCTGTTTTGAATATATATTAAATGTGGGCAAATAAATTGTATGAACTATTGTACTCTTATGACTTAGTAAACTATTGTTTTAAACATAATTCTTTTGTTTATTCATAGGTAGTTACTCACAAACCAATGATGTATCGACTGGCCATTTTAAATTTGATTGAAAAGAAGAAGAAGGTTTTCATTTGAAGGTGTGTGGCATGCTCATAAATATACAAAGACTTTTTGTTCCGTAAATAAATAAGAAGTTGCTAGCCTTTACACTTTACTTCTCTGGAAAGATAAATAGGTAGGACAGAGTTCTTAGAAACTGTGCAACACAAGATTGAATGTCTTTATAACTAATCAGCTAAATGAGTTTGCTAATCCAGAAAATGTTTTGAAAGGGGAACATCTTCTTCTTCCGATAGATATTCTTTATTTGCTGATATCATGGCGTGGAGAACTTCTACTTTTATCCGAGTGGTTTATTCCAACGTCTTTTTATGACTGACGTCTTCTATGTATTTTTTATCTGATGAAGTATCTATGAATCCCTCTACCCACAATGGCTAATTATTTCAAGTAAGGGTCTGACTTTAGTCAGGTATGAGACTAGTTTCTAGTAGCTACCCTTTCTCCAAAATAAAGCATTGAATGTTTTGGAAATTTGTGCATTTACTAAGAATGGGTTTCGTTCATGAAAGAAGGTATGATATTGAAAATTTGTGCATTTTTGACACATAAACCAATACTCACATATTGTACAAAGTTTGAGAAAGTCATATTTCAACAAGTTGCTGAAAATAGACTCCGTTGAAGAGTTTCAATTGTGGTGATTAGGTGGTTTGCACCTCAAGGATGTTCTTTTATATGACATGATGAGTCCATAACACGGAGAAATCTTCGAAACTTTTAGAACTATTGAGTTTCATAGTATCTTACAATGAAAAACAGCAGAAGATTTAGATAAAGCTCCATGAAAAATGTATCATACACATCACCAACAACACGTATACAAACTTTGAAAGTCCTGGCAGCTGAAGTCAAGAATGCTATTCGAGAATAAAATGGTGATGCAAATTTCTTGGTCATTGTTGATGAAGCTAGAGATGAATCTAGAGAGGAGCAAATGTTAGTTTTATATTTATGACTTGTTAACAAAGATGCTATGTGCAAGAGCTCTTCTTTCGACTTGTACATGTTAAAGATATTGTTTCATCAATATCGAAAGAAGACGTCTTTCTGTCAATTCTCTTCATACTCTTGATGTTCAAAATATTCGTGGAAAGGCTGTGATGGTGCAAAGTGTAACGCCCCAAATTTAACGACTGCCCCCACTGTACCAACAATGACCTTTTCAGCGTGTTTTGTCCTCACTCGCACGCACCCTGAGAAACTTCCCAGATGATCACCCATCCCAAAATTGTCCCAAGTCAAGCACGCTTAACTTTGGAATTATTAAGTGATGAGCTCCCGAAAAGAAGATGCACCTTGTTGGTATGAGTAGTACCAATTAAATCTGATAAGCCTTCCTCAACTAACCTTCATTACATCTATAACTTCCCAGTCTCGTAATCCCTCTCATTCCGGTGTGAGATCGGTTCATTCATGTGCCCCTTCGCCTCTAGAAGCCTGCCAGGAGCCGCTCAGTAACCTGGAAAACCTGACAACAAACAGACAAACAAACCAAGCCCCAAAGGGACAAAGGGGTCAAACCCCAGTACGAAGAGCAACTATAACACAGCAATGAATAGCAACAGATATAATGCAGATGCTATGCATGAGACATAGGAAGGCTACAACCGAAGAAGGAAGCCAAGGAACTCAGGCGCAGCTCAACAGATTCTGCAACAGATAGTTAGTGGCCATGGTGTGTGTACAAGAATATGGGAATTGCCCGATCGTCTTTACACCACACCCGAATACCAGATGTATCGAACAGCTCAACCTGCCGTTGCCCAACCCATGAACTGTGGTAGTTAACCACTCGGCGCATGGTGGCTAACAGATCCCAGAAGGAAGATGAGAGTGCGGTATTTCCGCTCGCCCTCGCATCCTGGTAAGAACAGATATAGCACAACAAGACATGGCTACAACAGCTAAATGGAAATGACAATGCATATGCAATGCAACAGGTATAACAGCTAAACCAATACATACACAACCAGGCAGTGCATACACAGCAATCACGCATAAAATCCATGCCAGATCCACGCTGTAATACAAGCTCAACATCCGTACCTCACAGCTTAATTCTACCAACAGATTCTCCCAAGGCACGACAGAACAACTTTAATGTCACGCCCCGAGCCTGGAGCGTGGAACACCGGCGTTGTACAATGAAAATAAAATCATAATACAACAAGCCTCGTAGTACAGTATAAACCAAAACCAGTCTTTTTCATAAAATAAAGCATAAATAACTTGTTTTGTTCATGAATCACTGATAGTTGCAAAAATCTAAAAATATGCGGAAGCGTTTTACAATCAAGATAACTAATTTATTACATAAATCTTGAAACATTTCCTTTTCACCAGCCCCAGAACATATTTTGCTCGTCCTCTTCAACATTTTCTTCGCCTTCATCTAGGGAGAGAGAGAGGGGGTGAGTGTTTGGGGAAACACTCAGCAAGTAGGGGATGATCGACAAATGATATATACAAGAATATATTTTTCAAAATATCAAGACAAGACATAACATACATATAGCACTGATAATTCATCTTATTTTCCATGGTTTACTGATCAGTCCCTAATTTTTACTCCTCTAAGGGGGCGAGGCCATATAACGGTTTTATACCCACCGTTTAGGGGACATATAACGGTTTTATACCCACCGTTTAGGGGACATATAACGGTTTTATACCCACCGTTTAGGGGACATATAACGGTTTTATACCCACCGTTTAGGGGACATATAACGGTTTTATACCCACCGTTTAGGGGACATATAACGGTTTTATACCCACCGTTTAGGGGACATATAACGGTTTTATACCCACCGTGTAGAGGCCATATAACGGTTTTATACCCACCGTGTAGGGGCCATACATGTTCAAGAATTCTTATCCCATATCCAATTCGAATCATAACAGTGCTTTGAATATTTTCTTATGAAGAATACAGATCAAGAAAACATGCACGATCGGATCTTTTAAAAAAACATATACTTAGATTTTCATAGTAAAGCCTACTTACCGTTGTCAGATGGGTGGTGGGCAGAATAATCCTCGAAGCACTCTTTCTTGAATCTCAGCAGCGTATCTCTCTAGACTTCTATAGACTACACTCAAGAGTTTGGAGTAGTATTTTGGTTGTGTGATTTTCTAAATGGTTGAAGGCCTATTTATAGGTGCATGGGTGAGTTGAGATGAGCTCAAATCTTCATCTAAATCTTCATCTTTAAGATTTGATTTCAAGATAGACTGCAATCTTAGATTTGATTTGATTTGATAGATCACAATCGTCATCCCGTTCATATTTCAAATCTTTTATCTTTGATCTTATATTTCAAAATACACATCTTGATATACATACAAGTTCAAATCCATATATCTTGATAGGTCCAAAATCTATCCTACACAACTTTAAAAATATACCGAATCTAAAATCGTGGGATTTACATTCCTCCCTCCTTATTGGGAGTTTCGGCCTCGAAACTCGAGTTAACTCTTATACCACTTTAATGTCACGCCCCGAGCCTGGAGCGTGGAACACCGTCGTTGTACAATGAAAATAAAATCATAATACAACAAGCCTCGTAGTACAGTATAAACCAAAACCAGTCTTTTTCATAAAATAAACCATAAATAACTTGTTTTGTTCATGAATCACTGATAGTTGCAAAAATCTAAAAATATGCGGAAGCGTTTTACAATCAAGATAACTAATTTATAACATAAATCTTGAAACATATTCCTTTTCATCAGCCCCAGAACATATTTTGCTCGTCCTCTTCAACATTTTCTTCGCCTTCATCTAGGGAGAGAGAGAGGGGGTGAGTGTTTGGGGAAACACGCAGCAAGTAGGGGATGATCGGCAAATGATATATACAAGAATATATTTTTCAAAATATCAAGACAAGACATAGCATACATATAGCACTGATAATTCATCTTATTTTCCATGGTTTACTGATCAGTCCCTAATTTTTACTCATCTAAGGGGGCGAGGCCATATAACGGTTTTATACCCACCGTGTAGGGGCCATATAACGGTTTTATACCCACCGTGTAGGGGCCATATAACGGTTTTATACCCACCGTGTAGGGGCCATACATGTTCAAGAATTCTTATCCCATATCCAATTTGAATCATAACAGTGCTTTGAATATTTTCTTATGAAGAATACAGATCAAGAAAACATGCACGATCGGATCTTTAAAAAAACATATACTTAGATTTTCATAGAAAAAGCCTACTTACCGTTGTCAGATGGGTGGTGGGCAGAATAATCCTCGAAGCACTCTTTCTTGAATCTCAGCAGCGTATCTCTCTAGACTTCTATAGACTACTCAAGAGTTTGGAGTAATATTTTGGTTGTGTGATTTTCTAAATGGTTGAAGGCCTATTTATAGGTGCATGGGTGAGTTGAGATGAACTCAAATCTTCATCTAAATCTTCATCTTTAAGATTTGATTTCAAGATAGATTGCAATCTTAGATTCGATTTGATTTGGGCATATTTATAGGTGCATGGGTAAGTTGAGATGAGCTCAAATCTTCATCTAAATCTTCATCTTTAAGATTTGATTTCAAGATAGACTGCAATCTTAGATTTGATTTGATTTGATAGATCACAATCGTCATCCCGTTCATATTTCAAATCTTTTATCTTTGATCTTATATTTCAAAATACACATCTTGATATACATACAAGTTCAAATCCATATATCTTGATAGATCCAAAATCTATCCTACACAACTTTAAAAATATACCGAATCTAAAATAGTGGGATTTACACAAAGGACATGCACAATGAATTATTGTTGGTGTCTCATGTAAGCGTAATGACCAACTAAAAGTCACCATGCCTAAATATTGCTCATTTGTTTAATTTAAATAGATTGAAAGTGGGAAAGGACTTGATCAAACTTGTTCTTCAGAAATCGCATGTGCTGTTCGTTGGAGTTCTCATTTGAAATCTCTATCCAGTTTTGATACAATACTTCTTACAACATATGATTCTTTTATCGAATATCATTGAAGATGAAACTACATCTTCTCAACGAGGAAAGGATGACATAGCTTACGAGGTGTTTAACATTTTGCTCTAATTTGTTTTTATTGTTTATCTTATAAGGAAGTTTTTTTTCAGTTTTCTAATTTGAATTGTCAAGCTTTACAACTTGAGTCTCATGATATTTTGAATGCAATGCATCTTGGTTTATCTACTAAGTTGCTCATTCAGAAATTGCGAGATGATGGATCGAATGAATTGATTGTGAATTAGTCCTATCAAGTTATTGGTAGATACATTGAAGAAGAGGAAGGGTCCACCGTCAACAAAATGAAATCACAGTAGAGCATCATCACAAAATTGATAATTTTTAATGTAGTGATAGACACACAATTGCAAGAACTCAACAACAAACTCAATGGCAACACAGTTGAGTCGATCATTCTTACTTCAACATTTGAGTCAAGGGAGTTGCATATTTCACTCAGAATTGATGATATTTACCCAAAACATTTTGCAGGATATGACTTGCTACAATTAAGAATGTAATTTGAGCTTTTTGATCATGTGCGGCAACTTAATGATTTAGAACATTTGAAATTACTTATGAAATGATTTTAGAACATAAGAAATTGTTAATGATTTATTCCAGGGGCTAGTAAAAACTAGAAAACTCTATCTACTTGTGTTTTGAGTCATTACATTTATCCTCACGCTTCCGGTTTCAACAGCTACCACATAGTGATCTCTGTCCATTACACATATAGTTGTTGAGTTAAGCGTATATGAGTGAGATGAGTACTGGGATTCCTGAAAAGCTCTGATATGTCAAGCTGTTGACGTCGTGCCACTTGATCTGATTGACCAAGTGGGCTGGAATAGTGTGATGTCAGATCTTAACGGATATACTGTCTCTGATGAGGATAGGGTCGGTGGTAGGAAAAAGGGTAAAACTGATCTCAAATGGATATGAGACAACATCAGCAGTTAGACACGCATTTTCCCAGGCTCATGATACTAACAGCCCGACCTTAACGTACATAATAGGTGCACTCTGTGTTGCCATATTATAAGAAAATAAAGTTATACCTTGGCTAACAGCCATAGTTTTTTGTCTAGAAGCACTAGATCCTGACTATTGCTATCATAGCGAGTTCATGGGTTAGAATCTCCCAAAAAGCCTATTATATACTTCTTGAGGGGTGATTGCTGCGTTAAGCGGTAATACTATCTCTATTAAGGATAGTGTCAGTGGTAGTTGAAATGGTAAGATTGATCGTAAATGGACATGAGACAGTACTAACAGTTATAAACACACCTCCCCGGACTCATAGACCTAACAACTCAACTCCAACGTACATAATAGATACTCTCTGAGCTGTCACATTATAAGAAAAATTGTATTTGACTAACAGCTATAGTTTTTTGCTCAGTTGTAATCGCTTGATATTAATAATAGTCAAAACCATGCTTCATGAGATAATATGGAATATGAATTTCTTTATGACCATTTGTAAGTATATATTGAGAATAAAATGACTAAAAAGTCCTGTATAAATACATTCGTTGATGATTTTCATGATATACAAGGTCAATGTTCTAAATTCCAATTGATTCAGAATGCAATGGTCTATTTGAATCTTGGCTAATGGATATTAATATATCATTTGATGAAAATACAACGTATCTATACTTTATTGTGTTTCATAACAAATATACAATTTTTTACGCTGGCGGTTAAACCCTTAACACCTAATCCTTGTTTGCCCCAGTCATAACATATATATACCCCATATATATTGTCCAGTAAGCGCTATTATACAATAAACAATAAATATGTGACGACAAAGAAAAGGAAAATAAAAAAAGAAAACCAATAAGATAAGATTCTTAAATTTCATTCGGGATTATGACGTACATAGACACAGTATAAATTTCCTCTAGAATGTCCAAGAAATATTCCTATTTGTTTTCCCTCTCTTTGACTGGATGGCCCGTCAATTTATAACAAATGGCGAAAGTAGTTTCAATTAATTTCCACACTGTGCTCCAAATATTATTGGTGGATTGTAACATTTTTGCAACTTACGTAGGGTCAGTCGTGATACAGAAGTCAAATCTCAAAAATATTATTTTGCGATATTCTTTTCTAAGTTTGGAAGAGTAAAAAACAATTTTGAAAGTATAATATTTTTCCAAACTTATGAGAGCGCTTTAAATGAATTTTTATCCTTTTTTCAGAAAAATAAATATTATAAATGCAACCAATTTTCAATTAATTTGATGAAATCTAAATTAAAAAGTACAATCATATCCTCATTTATACTATATTAATAAAGTTAAAGGGGTTTATGGACAATGTATTTAGGAATCAGATAGGGAGGAAGTCAAAGTCCATGTTAAAATCCCAGGCAGAGGAACAGTTAATATCCGATATTGAGGAAACATTTTCCATACCTTGCAAGAATACGGGGTCAAGTTAAACCCTAGTAAGTGTATATTTGGAGCTCGGATAGGAAAGTTTTTGTGGTCACTCATCGGGGGATCGAGGCCAATCCAGATATGGTGCAGGCTCTGGCCTCGATGTGTCCCCCCCGGAACATCCAAGAAGTCCAGAGGCTGATGGAGAGAATAGTTACTCTGTCTCGATTCATATACAGGTATGCTGACAGAAGCCTTCATTTCTTCAAAATACTTCGAAAGGCCAAAAATTTCGAGTAAAATGAACATAGTGACAAGGCCTTTCAAGAACTAACGAACTATCTAAGGGAGCTCCCAGTGCTCAATAAACCTGAGCCAGGAGAGCAGTTACTCGTCTATCTCTCTGTTACACCATGGCTGCCAGCTCGGTCCTGTCGAGAGGAAGGATATGTTTACCAACCGGTGTATTTTATGAGCCACGCCTTGAAGTGAGCTGGGTGAACTATACCACCAACGAAAAGTTAGCTCTTGCATTAGTCATCACAGCCCGACGACTGATGCCCTACTTCCTCTCTCACCCAATAACGATATTGACAAACAGCTCGTTGGGGCAAATGGTCGTGCACCATGACGCCTCGGGTAGACTGGTGAAATGGGTTACCAAGTTCAACGAGTATGATATTCAGTTCAAACCACTAATATAAAAGCACAAGCCCTAGCTGATTTTCTAGCAGAAAATATACACCTCGAGCAAGAAGAGCAGTGGAAATATATGTGGATGGGTTCTCCTGCTCGGCAGGCTGTGGAGTGGGACTGGTGATGATATCCCCGTGGGGAGAGGAGACGAGCATGACAATAAGCTTGGATTTCAAAGCCTCCAATAATGAGGCAGAGCACTATTCGTAGGGCTCAGAGCTGCTAAGAATATGGGGATAACCCGGGTTTTGCTCTTCTCTCATTCCCAATTGGTGATCCGACAAAGCAAGGGGAGATTCGAGGTAAGAAATGGAAAAATGGTCAGATACGCAGAGGCACTGAGCAAGATGACCGAGATTTTTCTGAGCTAATCCTAAAGCAAATACCCAGAGATCAAAATGAGAGGGCAGATAGACTAGCGCGGACAGCTATTTCCCTACCCCGACCATAGGCCAGGAAGTACAAAGACAATATTTGGTCTCCCAGATAGAACATATTGGTCAGAACTCATGAAGGATCCCCCATTTGGATTGGAGATACGATGTTTACAAATATCTCGATTGCCAGATCCCACCCTAAGAGCCTCGACGAGCTCGAGAAGTCAACAGCAGAGCACTTCACGTTGTGCTGTTGAAAGATGTGTTGTATAAAAAAGTCCTTCTCGCACCCGCTCTTGAAGTGATTAGGTCCCAACGAATCAAACTATGTGATCATGGACATCCCTGAAGTATGCTGCGGAAACCATCTTGGGAGCATAGCCCTGGCGAGAAAGGCCATCTTTGCTGGTTTATTTTGGCCGACCATGCAAAAGGATGCTACGGCCCTCGTTCAGTCTTGTCACGGATGTCAGAGCATGCTAACCTGCAAAGGGAACCCTCTGAGATCTTGTAGACAGTTCTTTCTTGATGCCCTTTCGATCAATGGGGGATGGACATAGTAGGCCCATTCTCACTACCTGGGGGCCAAAGAAAATTCCTGCTGGTTGCCGTTGAATACTTCTAAAAAATGGGCAGAAGCTGAACCTTTGGCAAGAATTTCTGAGGTCGGGGTGATAAAGTTCTTATGGAGAAACATAGTATGCCATTTTGGAATACCTTGGAGGCTTGTACTGGATAATGGGAGACAGTTCTGTGGGGCAAAGGTCCAGGTGTGGTGTCAAGAAATGAATATCGAACAAATCTTTACCTCGGTAGCCTATATTCAAAGCAATGGGCAGGTTGAAGTCACCAACCGGACCATCGTACAGGCCCTCAAGGCTCGGCTTGATTCAGTTGAAGGAAGTGGGTCGATGAACTGCCAAGTTTATTATGGGCATAGAGGACAACGGCTCGAGCTAGTACGAGGGAAACACCATTTAGCATGCTGTACGGGGCAGAGGCCCTACTTCCGACTGATGTTGGCCAAGACAGCCTTTGAATAACTGAATATGCCAAGGGCAATGATGAAATCTGGGGCCTTGAGCTGGATAATTTGGAGGAAAGAATGGATCGAGCGGTGATAAGACTCTCAGCCTACCACATGAGAATGGCCAGGGCCTACAACAAGAGAGTTTGACCACGGGGGTATGAATCGGGAACCTCGTCTAGAAGAGAGTCTAATATGAAGGGGAGGGAGGGAAGCTCGACCCGAAGTACAAAGGGCCATTCAAAATAGTTGGGAAAGAAGTAATCGCCGCATATTATCTCGAAGACGTAGAGGAAAAGAAAGGACGAAGACCCTGAATTTTATTCACATCCGAAATATTACGCCTAGCTCACAGATTATCTTTTCTGTAAAATACTTATCTTATGGAATGAAAAAGTCTCTTCTTCGCATGAGTTCGGTGTACACCTCGTGTAGCAGTCCTATCAGAGTGCAACTATAAGCCCGATCTGCTCGACACTTAAATCTCAATTCTCATTGACAAAAAATGTTGGGTACCAGCCCTACCCGAGCACAACTATAAGCCGGACCTAGTCGGCAATTAAAGCCCAATTTTTATTGGCAACACCTCGGGTAGTAAACCTATCTGAGTACACTCAAAATCCAACCTACTCGACAATTATTATTGGCAACACATCGGGTAGTAACCCTACCTGAGGACACCCGAACTACTCAGCATTTAAAGCCCAATTCTTAGTGGTAACACCTGGTGTAGTAACCCTACTTGCGCCCGAGATTAAGAATTTTTGGTAGCACCTCAGGATACAACCTTATCGACTACAAGTGAACCCGCCTTGTTCAGCCTTTAGAATCTGATCGGCATGCTCCTCAACTAGCACTCTTGTTCGACAGAAAGAAATCGACCTCCCTTAGCTAGGGTAAATATTTTCTTGGTTACATTAAGATATTGGCCCAAGCCTGTTCAGAGCTCTGCTCGAACATCGCTCTCCTATACTTGGTAATTTTATGATCCAAGAGATTTAAGGCACTTTGCAGATACCGCACCTTCATGCGTAGTGGTTTTTAAGTATTGGACTCTAGCTAGTTCACTGTTTTTCCCGAGCATTATCATTCCTCCAGGCTATTTCAAATTATTATGCTTCGGGCTATATCTTAGCGTTCATATTTGACAAACAAGTATGGGTTGGAAAGATGCATTTCATTTAAATTTCATTACAATTGAAGGATAAGAAAGCATCCTAAGCACTGGAAGGGGAAGAAAGATCTTCAGTTGGACGGAAGCTTCGGCTCCTGAGGGGTCCTCTTTGGTCGCTTCACCTTCTTCAGGCATGTCTTCCAGTGCCTACAGTAAATCAAGAAATGAGGCTGGGTGCTCAGCTTCGAAGTAACCATTGGCCCTGAATGGGTCAGGCAGCCGTTAAAGTTGTGCTCAAAGAAGACGGAAGCCTTCTCCGAGCACAAGGTCTCGAACTCCTAGGACTTCAGGAAATCTTCCTTCCCACATTGCCAAGAGGTCTTGACCTCTTCTCGTAACTTATCAACCTCGGAGTAAAGACCCTTGTACTTCTCCTCCGATTTCTGAGTACAGACTTCAAAAGATTGTACCTTAGCTCGGGTTGCCTCCAACTCAAGCAGCCACAACCTTTTCTCCTTATCTCTATGAGCATGAAGCTCTTTGAGCTGATGCATCAGCTGGTTGTGACGGTTCAGAACACCATCCATGGAGCGCTGAGTCAGAACGACCTCACCATGGGCTTGGGAGAGGTGGATGGCTGCCTCACCGCTCCAGACAAAACAGTTAGCATGAAAATCAGAATAATTAAGTTATAAGTCTCGAGCTGGTGTGTACCTGCCTAAAATGGAGACTTGCTGCTTCAAGGATCCCGATGTCGAGTGTTCTCCGTACTAAGTCAAGTCCTTGTCTAGGACTATGTGAAGAAGAAAATCCAAAGCAATCGAGCCCAAGGGAGCAGCCACAAAGGAGACCTCAGGAAAATTAAGGGCCTCACGAAACGCGGAAGTCGGCCTATCTTCAGATACTGCTTCCATTGAGGCAGCCAGCTCCATCATTGGAGGCTTGAAGTCTACCACAAAGGCAGGTGATTTCCCTTTGTGCTTCCTAGGACCCTCTCCCTTGGCAGGAAGTGCTTTCCTCTTGCCATTTTCCTTTTGCTTGGGGAGGCGGCCTCACTCGGAGAACCTTCAGCCCTTGCTTTCCTCTCCTTCAGAGATTTCACCATCTCTACCTTTCCCATCCTGAAATCTACGCTATCAAAGAGAAATATGAGTTAACAGATCAAGATGATAGAGGTATGAAAAGGGGGGAATAATGGTGGTACCTAAGTCCCCAATCAGCTCGACCTCTTTTTGACTAAACCTAAAGTAACAGTGGAGATCCTCCTTGACTAATTCCCATGCATTGAAGCATTTCATACTCATACAGGCTAAGAAATTAGTCAGCTCGGGGGCTTGATCGGGGTCGAGAGGGATATTGTAGATGTTATCCCGCCAGGACATATCGCAGCCCCAAGGGTTCCCTCTCCTAACTCTACACTGTATAAAAAAGTATCTACACATACACCCCTTATGAGAGCTCCGGTTCCCTCCTATAAATCGAAGCTCTGACTTATTCGAGATATAAAACTTCTCAAGTCCTAGATTTTTGACCTGAACAAGCCGAATCAACATGTAAGCTGAAAGGGGGATCTCGAAGGAGCTAAGCAAAACTCTTAAGGTAAGAGGAAACTGTAAGAGTTCGGGGTTAGCTGGATAGGGATAACCTCGAGATGATTACACAACCTGAAGATTAATTTGAGCAGGGGGAACCTAAGGCCCATGTATATCTGGTTAATATAAAAAAGTATGGAATCCGGCAGGAGGACGATGGGCTCGGTCTTCCACCGCAATAATAACCTCAAATCGATCAGATGTCCCCACCTTATCCCTGATTTGAGGTATGTCTGATTCCCTTAGGGTCGAAGCCTCAACTTCGTACCAAGGGCATCCCGAGGAGGCTAGCTCCACCTCATCCTGAGCTATTTTAAGGAATCTACCTCGGCGCACATCTTTGGTGGTTGGGGTGACACCTTCCTCACCTCTAGACCTCGTGGAAATAGGAGAATCTAATGACTCTACTAAATTCCTAGCAACATTGCTGATAGGGGACGACATCTTTACAAAAATAAGACTAAATACTTACAAATTAGGAGTTTTGGGGTGTTTTGAATAGTATCTTGGAAAGTAGGAGACAATTCGAGTGCTCGAAAGTTGAGGAGAAATTATGGCAGAGTTTTGTTGCGGTTAGAAACTAAATTGGAAAATGATCAGGAAATGCTAACTACTTATAGAGGTTCCAGGAGCCTCACGACCGTCCGATCTCCCTCACTGTGAACGGCTCAGATAAAAAGAACAGTGTAGTTCTGTATCAGATCATATTGGAGCCTTGAAACAGATCAGTTCACATAAGAAAAGAAGAGCTTAATTGATAGAAAGATCAGCTCAGAGTCCATATCATGTCAGCACAGGCTATCAGATCACGAGCAAAGCAGTTTGAACATGAGCATATGTGAAGACTGGATTAAAGTAGTTCAACTGACGTCTACCTCAGGTTCATAAGAAGTACAAAGAACATTAAATGGCCTCACCTACCAATGTACGATGAAAGGACAACAAGGACACAATGTCAAAAATTTTACAGAAGCTTTTTTCAAAAACTAGGAGATTGTGTCCAACGGTAACTTCAGACCAGAGGCTATTTATATACAAGTTGAATTGATGTAACGAAGATGGTGTGGCGAACGATGATAAACCAGAAGATGAGAGTATAGAAGAGAAAAGAAAGTCGTCGCCATGGGAAGATAAAAGAGGCGAAGTAGTCGATTATCAGATCAAAGGAGCTTAATCGAAAAAGTCGATTGCTGAGCCGATCAGCTTTGAAGAAGCACTCCCCAGTGTGTGAGAAAACATTTGAGAGAGTGAGCTTACACTATAATATTTCTCACATACAGATTCACTGACATATGAGAGCCGAGAGCTGAATATAATAGATGAGTGAATCACCCCAAATACACACATAATCTATGTAGACTTTGAACAGAGACGTTAAACATGTTCTTATTGATGGAGTCACACAGCCTGCGAGCTGTTGTGTAGTGGAGTCTAGGAGCTCAGCTTTGGGCAGTGGGTAAGTCTCGATCTACTTCTCGATGCTAAAGATCTTTCAAGAATCATAGCTATTGCAGCTCGTATTTTTATTCGTTCAGATCATGCAGTGTTGGATCTGTTTTTACAGATCCTGATTAAGTTTTGAATTACACAAAACCTGTTGTTGTTATTCTAACAATTCTATTCTAAGTGCGCAGATTTCAGGTCGAAGAATATATTCAGCAGATGGTTCACATTATAAATGTTCAGCAGTTGGTTTGATGTTCATGGATCAGCAGTTGAATTAGCGATGGAGACGTCCAGAGTTGATTCAGTTGTTTGTAATCAGGCGATGGCCAAAGTTGAACCAACAGATCCTGATTAAGTTTTGAATTACACAAAACCTGTTGTTGTTATTCTAACAATTCTATTCTAAGTGCGCAGATTTCAGGTCGAAGAATATATTCAGCAGATGGTTCACATTATAAATGTTCAGCAGTTGGTTTGATGTTCATGGATCAGCAGTTGAATTAGCGATGGAGACGTCCAGAGTTGATTCAGTTGTTTGTAATCAGGCGATGGCCAAAGTTGAACCAGCTGGAACATAATAAACCAGCAGATGATGAAGATCAGCTGCAAGCGCTAAAAAGCAAGTGAACCAGCTGGTACATGAATAGAGAGGCGCGCTGAAGAGTTAGTTCGAGATGATGAAGACCAGCTGGAGGCGCAAGAGAAGTCGCGATTATAAGCACTGTTGATGAATCTATCAACAGTCAC
>KQ992348.1:86312-125885 GCA_001598015.1 Dorcoceras hygrometricum
AGTTGTAAGATCAAATCTTCTAGTAGTGGATCCTTCCGAGGTGGAAGAAGGGGAGATGTAGGACATTGAAGTCCGAACTTCCAGAAACAAATATGCTGTGTATCGTGTTCTGTTATTCATTCAGTATTGCATATTTACTTTAGCATTCAGCACACACATCGCATAACAAATCAGCACTTGCATTTCCTTAGCATACACTGTTAGCACACAAGCACTTGCAAGTCTCGAACAGATTTATGTTGTACATAAATCTGTTTGAGCTGTTTTAAAATATTAGGATTCAGTTCTGGTATTTTCCGCATGATTTTTAAATCATACCAGATCTGTCTCCGATGCTCTTCTTGTGAGTTTTTATGTGTTCAAGAACAAGAGGTATTGCACCTCAGCTTTTAATTAGCAGCGCAAAATTTTAATTAATCTTTCAAAGCAGCGCTGCTAAGTGTTCTTCGGTCCTAACAATTATGCATCAAAATACAACCCAATCCATTGAGCAAAGCATCCGAACAAACTACAAAACCACCGGAACCTGACGATAAAGCTAATACAGGCGCTGTAGTTAACTTCTCCTTAAGCAATTGAAAATTGTTCTCACATTACTCAGTCCAAACAAACCTCTTGTCTTTCTGGGTCAACCGCGTCATAGGCTTAGCTATACTAGAGAATCCCTATATAAAGCGACGGTAATATCTAGCCAAACCCAAGAAACTACGAATCTCTGAAACATTTTTGGGACGTTCCCAGTTTACATCAGCCTCTACCTTAGTGGGATCAACAGAACTACTTTCAGTTGAAATGACATGACCCAGAAATACTACTCTGTCCAACCAAAACTCGCATTTGGAGAACTTAGCATACAGCTGCGAGTCTCGAAGCGTTTGGAGAACCAAATTCAAATGCTCCTTATGCTGTATCGGAGTCTTAGATTACACCAAAATTTCATCGATAAACACAATCACAAACTAATCGATGAACTTTCTAAAGACACGATTCATCAGGTCCATGAAAATTACAGGGGCATTAGTCAAATCAAAAGGCATAACTAAAAACTCATAATGCCCGTACCTCATACAAAACGCAGTTTTCGCAACATCTGCCTCTCGAATCCGCAACTGATGGTACCCCGAACGCAGTAGATCTTAGAATACACAGCTGAACCCTGAAGCTGATCAAACAAATCATTGATCCTCGGCAAAGGGCACTTATTCTTCACGGTAGCCTTATTCAACTATCGAAAATCGATGAACATCCTCATCGACCCGTCTTTCTTCTTCACAAACAAGATAGGAGCTCCCCACGATGACATGCTAGGTCGGATAAAACCTTTCTCCAACAAATCGCTAAGATGTACCTTAAGCTCCCTCAACTAGTGTGGGGACCTCTTCCCACAATTACTCATCTAATCTTATGGGGCGATTAATAAATCCAGACGTGTTTTAAAAAAATGGAATCTGTTTTTTTTTAACTCTATTTCTTGAAAGCTGTTCATTAATAAAACAGAACATAAACTGTACAAATGGTTACAAGACTCTACGTCCATTGTTACAAGATCTGTCAAGCTTAGATTCAAAATCAGATACATCAAAGACTAGCACTATATGTTCGAAATCTAAGCCAACAACGGGTCTCTAGTTCTTCTCGTCTGTCGCCCCTCTTCTAGGTAGTAAGCTCTCACTACCCCTGTCCAGTCAATCCAGCTCTTTCCTCCCTGTTGTCATGCACGCATACAAAACAAGACAACAGCCGGATAAACTTCGGTGAGAAACAATCTCAGTATAATCGACATATACATGGAATAAAATAAATCAGTTTATATCAAGACTAACATATCAATTCGAAATGAAATGAACATATCGCATATCTAAAAAATAAGAACTGGTCCATCTCGAATCGATGCATCAAGATTCGCATCCGATCTTGACATGGATATCCATCTAACGAAATCAACCCACACTTCGAAAATAAGGTCATATCAGACCTTGGCATTAGAATCAATTCATTTTCATATCATATAATCTCATATCGAAAACAAAGATCCACTACCTGTGATGGATCTGTTGTGACGCCACGAGATTTGGGGTGAATAAAAATTTTCGAATAAAAGAAGGGCTAAAAGATAATTCGCTATAGGCTGTATCTCCTATAACTTGAAAGAAAACTCGAAACACAAACCAGACACAGACAATTTACACTACTGTGGCGTCAACTGCTGGAAATAATGATTGCGGAAAACAAGTCTTATATATATATTGCAATTGCGATTACAACAATTGTCATTCTATATGAATATACAAAAATTGTAACTGATCTAATACAGATCCTACAAAAGATAAAACAACATTATTCTAGACACGGATTACGTTGGCCCCTTGATAAACACAACCACCCAGATGCTGGTTCAATTTTCACCTGCTGTTCTTCCATCAGTTGTCGCACCTGCACCATTTTAAAAGCTAGTGAGCCTAAAGGCTCAGCAGGTAAAACCTGGGTATTAACAATTCAAATATACAGGTGGACATATGTTCAATACATATGTTAAAGGACTCCAATGAACAATATCATTTTCGTAAACAGTTCGATATACATTTCAATGGCAGAAACAGGGGATGATAGCCCAGCTTCTCATTGTTAACAATTTCAATATCATTTTCAGTTGTTTATGGCATATAAGTTCCTCATGGTCCAATTTGAACTTTGATCAAAATGACTTCCGATATCAGTTTTAGCATATAGCTCATATGAAAGGGCAATCGACATTTAGACAACTGCTCACCCTTCTTCAATGGGTGACCGTCAACTATCTATGCCATAATCTAAAATAGCTTTTGTTCCTTAACAATTCTTTCTTTAAACATTCCTTGAAATTTCTGTAAATCATCGGGTTCCATCATTTTAAACATTTGCTTCCCATTTTAAAACTTTTCTGAGAATCGAATTCAACCTCTGGGAACTTATCGTTAAAATGGAACTGGTCGAAAGAAAACCAGTCGCAAGACAGGAATCCAGTCACAAGGTCTTTTAAACAAACGTAAAGTGAAGCGACGTCGTTAGCGCATAAACCAGTCGCAATGAACAGTACAACCAGTCGCAGGATAAGAAAACTCTAACATGCAGAACCAGTCGCAACTTGAAATATATGAATTAAGTGAAACGATGTCGTAGCGTGTCAACCAGTCGCAGAAATAACAAAATAATATTGCAACTGCTGAATTAGTTCAATAGGAATGCACCTGCTGGTGTTAACATACACCTGCTGTTTAGTCAAAGAAATGCACCTGCTGTGACAGTGCACAACTAACAAAGAAGTGCAACTGCTGATTTTAACAAGGAAAGATGCATCTGCTGATGAACAGTGCATCTGCTGAAATTTACGAAGACGCTTGCAATATCCAAACACAGGTTTCGCTACCAGTCGTCGCCTATTAAACCAGACTTTATACTGATTCAACTAGCAACTACTGATTACTCAATCATCAAATCCCGACATTACAGCAAAAGGAAGAACGTTCGTAAACTTTATAACAATGCAGCTGCTGAATATTAACAAGGAGATGCAGCTGCTGAAACATAACTCGACATTTGTAACATCAAAACAACAACTATGCCATCAGCCGTTGCCTATCAAACCATACTTTATAATGATTCAACTAGCAACTACCGATTGCACAATCATCAAATCTTGATGCTACGACTTTTAAACTGAAGAACATTCATAGACTTTCTTGAACAATCGAATCCTCAGTTCTTTAAAACATTCATAACTTTCTGGAAAACATTTTGGAAGCATCAATATCATTTCAAAACATCATTTTGAACCCATCTTACCTTTCCTTTTTCATGTTTAAAACATCTTAAAACATGAACTTCGACACTTACAATAACATATAGGCAAGAAGACTCAGAAACATGAATATATGCTTTAAATGGTGAGTCAAGAAACAGCTTTTACTTGCCTTAACCGTAGCTTTGCAGCAGCAGCTGATCCCTGCAGAATTCTTCCCCTTGAGCAATACACGAACTTCTCTGCAAATAACTTTGAAGAACACAGGAGGATTTCTTTGAAAATGATAAAGATCTTTCTTTAAAAACATGTTTAAATACCGAAGGGATTAGTGGCAAGCTACTTGTGAAATCAAGCATGACATACTTCTAAAATTTAGTAAAATTCCCTTCATATCAAATTTGTAAAACACCAAACAGGCAAGCTACTTGTGAAATCAAGCATGACATACTTCTAAAATTTAGTAAAATTCCCTTCATATCAAATTTGTAAAACACCAAACCTTTTTCAAAAGAAATCATTTGTCCTCATTAAAATATTTTCCGATCGATTTAAACCAGCTCGTGCATCACTCTTTGGAGTCATCTGCTGGTACCAGCCGCAGCGCATCTCATTTCTGAAATTAATTAAAATCAGCAAATACATAACATTTAAAATTGCCAAATTGGCCCATGAGATCAATAAAATGCATAAATGTGGTCCTATGGATTTTGGGGCGTTACAAACAAATATCACTAAAAGTTCTAAATCAAGAACAGTAATTAACAAGTATGTGATTTGTCGGGATAACTCAAGAAATATCATTCATGAGTATTCAGATCCCTGACTCTCAATGTCAAACTATACCTTCGTTTAGCTCGGTTTTGGAATGCTTCCAATCTGAAACATAACACCAAAACATTCATATCAAACTTCATTCTGAGATGTAATATCAAGAACGTATATCAATCTCGATCCAATCATTCAATATCAATCATCATTCAAATTCAATCCAATACACGGCTTAACCATTTTCCCCGAAACTTATCAATTCTCAAACCGGCGGCGTAACGGCTAAAAATCGGTAACCCGAACTTCAAATATATCAATATATCAATCAAATACAATCCATACCACATCACAACCATATCATCACTACAACAGCATAAGAATTCGAAATCAGCAATATAGCAAGCTTCCTTTTCAAAGATAGCGCAAACTATATCCAATCCAATTCTACATCAATTCCAAGTTAAATAAAAGCTAAACCAGCATTATATCAACCTAATCCCCCCATATCATCAGGTATATAGATCAATATGCTTCTGAAAATCATCACAGATTCATACAACATCAAGTCCTTGATCCGGTTTCGATATCGAAACATATAAAAGTTCAAGAACACAAATACAAACTCATAATCTGATCTCTGCCAATTCCAGATTCTCAAAACATGATGAAATACATAAACACTTACATCAAATCGAAGGCCTTGTCGTAAGGAGTCCAGAAGCTTCTAACTTCTGTCATTGTCTTAGGTGCAGGTCAGTCCATGATGGCTTCTACCTTCTTTGGATCCACTGATACGCCTTCTTCGGAAATTATATGGCCTAAGGATGCCACACTCTTCAGCCAAAATTTGCACTTCTTGAATTTGGCGTACAGTTGTTTCTCTCGCAGGGTTTGGAGAGTCATTCAGAGATGTTCCTTGTGGTCTTCTTCACTTGATGAATACACGAGTATATCATCTATGAACACAACCACAAATTTGTCAAGGAATGGCTTGAACACGCAGTTCATGAGGTCCATGAAGGCCGCTGGTGCATTATTTAGACCAAATGGCATCACCATGAATTCGTAATGGCCATATCTTGTTCTAAATGCAGTTTTCGGAACATCCTCAGTCTTGATCTTCAGCTGGTGATAACCCGACCTCAAATCCAACTTTGAGAAGGTTGTAGCTCCCTTGAGTTGATCAAAGAGGTCGTCGATTCTTGGAAGAGGATACTTGTTCTTGATTGTGATCTTGTTCAACTCTCTATAGTCGATACACAACCTAATGGTTCCATCCTTCTTCTTGACGAACAAGACTGGAGCTCCCCAAGGTGACACACTGGGTCGGATCTGCTTTTTGCTAGCAGTTCCTGTAGTTGATCCTTGAGTCTCCTTGAGCTTCTTGGAAGAGGATACTTGTTCTTGATTGTGATCTTGTTCAACTCTCTATAGTCGATACACAACCTAATGGTTCCATCCTTCTTCTTGACGAACAAGACTGGAGCTCCCCAAGGTGACACACTGGGTCGGATCTGCTTTTTGTCTAGCAGTTCCTGTAGTTGATCCTTGAGCTCCTTGAGCTCAGCAGGTGCCCTTCGATAGGGTGCCTTGGATATTGGGACCGACCCTGGCACTAGGTTGATCTCGAACTCAATTTCTCGATCAGGCACTTTCCCAGGTAAGTCATCTGGAAATACATCTGCGAAATCTTGCACTACTGGGATGTCTTCTATCTTGAGTTCGTCTCCTTCTTTTACTTCATGGATCATAGCCAAGAAAAATTATGCTCCTGTTTTCATGGCTGTCCATGCTTGGGCATCAGAAAGTAAGGACTTTCGCTCCTTGTTCTTACCATGATATATCAACTCTTCTTGATCGAGGGTTTGGAGCTTCACGCTCTTACCTCGGCAATCTACTGATGCATGGTGCTTAGATAGCCAATCCATTCCTAAGATTGCATCGAACTCGACCATGTTGAGTTGTATCAGATTTGCGAAGAATTAATGGTCGCTTATCGAAATCTCATAGTTTCGATGGATCTTATATGTTTCAATGGTAGCGTTGGTAGGAGTTGCTACTCGATAGGGTTCAGATAGAATTTCAGGCTCTAACCCTAACTTCTTAGCAAATCTCCTAGACACGAACGAATGCATAGCACCACAATCAAACAACACATAAGCAGGCAGCTTGTTGATAAAAATGGTACCTGCCACCACGTCACTGGCGTCTTCAGCTTGCTCCTGTGTCATTGCGAACATGCGAGCGTTGGGCTTGTCCTCTCGAGGCTTTGGCTTGTTCGGAGCCGTATTGCTTGATCCAGCCTTTGGACCTTGGTTCTCCGGACAATCCATAATTCAGTGGCCCAACTTCACACACTTGAAGCATGCACCGCTCTGCTTGCGACAGTCCCCACTATGACGTTGGCCACAGGAGGCACAAGTTGGCAACGTCTGGTTACCCGGGGTAGGTGCTGAGCCACGGTTGTTGAGGTTCGGCTGCTTGTTCTTAGGCCCGCCGTGCGAAGTCTGAGCATTGAGGGGGCGCTTGTTTTTGTTGTCAGCTTCCCGTCTTTTTATGTCAGTTTCCGCTCGAATTTCAGCTCCCATTAAGTCTTCAAGCTCGTGGCTTGGTAGACTGCGAGGGCTGACTGGATACGACTGTTCAGACATTTCTGTATCGGTGCATCTTTAGAGTGTTATCCGCCATAATCGTTGGGACGTAGGTGCCCAACGAATTGAACTTGGAGGTATACTCTACAACCGACATGTCTGCGGTCTGAGTGAAGGTCTCAAACTCGCTGAGCCTCTGCATTAGTACTTCCATGGGAAAGTACTGTTTCAAGAATTCAGGGTCATGGTTCCCATCGAAGTGGGGGCTTTGTTCTTGTGGAGGGACTCATAGTAGAACTTCGTCCCACGAGATGGAGGGGGAGGAGGAGGAACTTGGTTGTTGTTCGGGGTTAACCAACCCTTGCAGAGTCGTGGCAACTATGGTAGCAATTGCCATCAGGTCTTCTCTACTAAGACCAACTCCCGAATTGGAATTGGAGGGTCCTTCACCTCCATTGTTTCTATCACTTCTACGGTCTCCAGTCATACTCTGCCATAGGAAAGCTTTACTAAGAATGAAGGTGTATAAATATGAAAGGTCGAGAATAAGTATCATGAAGGGCTAAGAAATTTATTTGAATAGAAGGATGAATTGAATACAAAGCTAAAAAATATTTCCTATTCATCATCTATCTCTCCCTCGCCCAAAGGAATATACTCAATCTCTTCCTCATCCGGTTGTTCTTCCGGTTCTTCCTCCCATTCATCATCGAATGGAGTAGGAGCATTGTTAGCTTCTTGCAGACCTTGGATTGTTTGGAGTAGGCTATCCTTCTCCTCTACCAGGGCCTCGATGATCAAGTGTTGTGCTTGCATCGAATCTTCGACTTCTTGGATTCGAGCCTGAAATTTTTGATGGCACACCACATGGCTTTCTTTAACTTGTCGTTTCTTTGCTTTCATCCTTTCAATCTGCTTGGACATGCTAAGGCCTATTTCAGTAAGTCCAGCGATGACCTTGTGTGAGGCTTCTAGTGCTACTTGGGTATCCTCATGTTCTTTCTTCATTGTAGCTAACCCTCGTCTCTCTGTGGCTAATTGGGCTCTAAGGCGCCTAATCGTGCGGCTTTGGTTATCGAGGACAATCTGTTTCATACGGAGGGAAGCAGCATCACGAGTACGAGGAGCAGAGGGGGCTATTTCCTAAAAATCGAAATATTTCCAAAAATAGAAAGTTTTGAGATTATTCCATAAACTGAAATTACTAACCATATGGATTACAGAACAGTTGATGAAACTGAAATTGTAGTCATGTACAAAAAGTTATTGAATTTTCAAATATTTCCAAAAACGGCAAAAACGCGTTTTCGGAGGCCTAAACGAAGGAATTCGGTCGAAAAGCAACTTTGGTCACATAAAAGTGAGTATTGCTCGTTGGGCCGTTTCGGAGGGGGTAGCACTGGTCTTTTGCCAAAATCTGAAACTTCGTCCGGGACTTTGAAAATTTCAGATTCGGTTTCCCAGCCGGATTATGTACCTGGTGAGCTCTGATACCACTAAAATGTCACGCCCCGATACCGAGACTCATGGCATCGGTATTATTAAACAATTATAAAAATTGTGAAACATTAAGCCATCATAGCATAGCTCAAACCAGTCTATTACATATCCAAAAATATGTTCGTTTTTACATCGGAAATCAGAGAAAATTACGGAAGCGAAAAAAATAAATAATTACATCAACAGAAACTGAATCTTCACCAGCCCCAAAATTGTTCTTGTTCTTCTTCTTCTACCTGCTCTTCATTCTTATCTGAGAGGAGAAGTAAGGGGTGAGTGTTTGGGGAAACACTCAGCAAGTGGGGGATACCATTCGAGCATAACAATTATATATATATACATATATGACTGAATTGAGAACAGAACATAATCAGAACAGAGCAGGGCATAACAGAACAGAGCATAACATAATAGAGCATAGCATGACAAATAGCGGATAGCACTGATGATTACGTCGTATATATGGTTTACTGATCAGTCCCTAATTTTTAACTCTAACACCATCTGCATGCTCAGAACATCACAATGTTCCCTACCAATGAAACATGGTACTTCACATCGCAGATGCTAGTCTCAAGCTCGGGCGGTCTTATCCTCATTTTGACGGCCATATGGGCTAGGAACGAATTCAGAATGCACAGTGACTATTAGATGTGTTTCATGATAGCCATCATATCCACTATCACATCTAATATACACTATAGTGCATTCTAGGTCTTTATCCAACACAATTGTTAACATCATATAACATAATGAAAATAAAGAACGCCATAAAGAAATGCGAATAACATATATAAAGACTATCATATACAAGAGCCAATAAAAACCCACACGCCACAAGTTGGCTAGTTGGGCATCTACTCTAACACGTTCAGCAGCTGGTTTGACCGTCCAGCAGTTGGTTTGACTGCTGACTGCTGACTGTACTGCTGACTGCTGAGTTGACTGCTGAGTTGGCTGCATGGTGGACTGCTGAGTTGTCTGCTGGGTTGACTGTGCAGAAGCTGAGTTGACTGTGCAGAAGCTGGTTTGACTGTGCAGAAGCTGGTTTGACCGTCCTGCATCTGGTTTGACTTTCCTGCGTCTGGTTTGACTTTCCTGCGGCTGGTTTGACCGTGCTGCGTCTGGTTTGACTTTCCTGCGTCTTGTTTGACTTTCCTGCGGCTGGTTTTTTTTTTCCTGGAGCTGAATTTTTGGGTTTTCACATAAGGACCTCCAGAAGTTGTATTGGTGGCCAGGAATGAAGCGAGAAATTTCTAGATTTGTCTCTAAATGTTTGACTTGTCAATTAGTGAAAGCTGAACACCAAAGATCAGCAGGACTGTTGAAGCCCCTGCCTATTCCCGAATGGAAATGGAAATGTATAGCTATGGACTTTGTAGTTGGTTTGCCCAGATCTATTCAAGGATATAACTCTATTTGGGTTATAGTAGACAGACTCACTAATTCTGCTCACTTCTTACCAGTTAAGACAATATATGACGTGAGCAGATATGCAGATTTGTATGCGAAAGGAAATATTGAGGCTGCATGGTGTTCCGGTATCGATAGTATCTGATAGAGATCCGAAGTTTACGTCAGCTTTCTGGAAGGGTTTGCATAGAGCTTTGGGTACTAAGTTGACCTTTAGCATCACCCCCAGACAGATGGACAATCAGAAAGGGTGATTCAGATTTTAGAAGATTTACTTAGGGCTTGTATTGTGGATTTTTCAGAAAGTTGGGATTTGAAGCTACCGTTGGTAGAATTTGAGTACAATAACAGTTTCCAAGCTTCGATACAGATGGCTCCATATAAAGCTCTTTATGGTCGTAAATGTAGAACACCTCTTCACTGGGATGAGGTTGGGGAACGTGCTGGTTTAGGACCAGATGTGGTTGAACAAACAGCAGAAGCTGTTAGAAAGATTAGAGAGCGGATGAAAGCTGTTCAGAGCAGACAGAAGAGTTACGCAGACAATGGGAGAAGAGAATTAAGTTTTGAGGTTGGTGACCATGTATTCTTAAGAATAGCTCCGATGAAGGGAGTAATGCGTTTTGGAAAGAAAGGAAAGCTGAGTCTAAGATATATTGGACCCTATGAGATTTTGGAAAAAGTAGGAGCGTTGGCTTATCGTTTAGCATTGCCCCCGCATTTGTCTGCAGTGCATAATGTTTTCCATGTATCAGCATTGAGGAAGTATATTCCCAACCCATCACACGTACTAAGTTATGAGCCAAAGTTAGCATCAAATTTGAGCTATGAAGAGAGACCCGAGAGGATTCTTCTTCGAGAAATTAGAAAGTTAAGAAACCGTAGTATTCCTATGATTAAGGTGCAATGGTCTAACCAATCAGAACGAGAAGCTACGTGGGAGACCGAAGCTGATATGCTTAGTCTTTATCCATATCTGTTTGGTCAGTAAATTTCGAGGACGAAATTTTAATAAGGTGGGTAGTCGCCCCAAAATCCATATAACCACATGAATAAACCTTTTCTATTTTAAGGGTCAAATTGATATTTCATATTTTAGTATATTTTGCTTATTTGAAAGCTGATTTCTTTAGTTTCAGAAGTGAATTACGACACGGGAAGTTCCAATGCAGATTTCCACTCCAAGCGCAATACACGAGCAGTTTTCAAATTCTGTCGAAAATGCTTTTCAGGAGAACAAATTGTATCTTTCAACATATCTTGGTAAGATTTGCAAAACTAAAATATTGAGAGGGAATATTTACCAAATTTCTCAAATATAGGCATGGTGTGTCATACTTAATCATAACACTTCACCTGCCACTAACCCCTCTCATATATAGTACTGATTTTGAGAAGCAAAGTTCATTTTCACTTGAAAAGAAAACTCTTTCGTGTTCTTTCAAAATATTTCTAAGGAACTCGTTGTGGTTGCTTGAGGAGGATCTCTGCAGGAACCAACTGTTTTTGTGTTTCTCAGTTTAAGGCAAGTAAAAGCTGATCCTTTGCTACACCATTTAAAGCATATATTGTTTTTCTCAAATTTGTGGATTGCTTGTCTGTTTATGTTAAAGAGTGTCATACTTAATCATAACACTTCACCTGCCACTAACCCCTCTCATATATAGTACTGATTTTGAGAAGCAAAGTTCATTTTCACTTGAAAGAAACTCTTTCGTGTTCTTTCAAAATATTTCTAAGGAACTCGTTGTGGTTGCTTGAGGAGGATCTCTGCAGGAACCAACTGTTTTTGTGTTTCTCAGTTTAAGGCAAGTAAAAGCTGATCCTTTGCTACACCATTTAAAGCATATATTGTTTTTCTCAAATTTGTGGATTGCTTGTCTGTTTATGTTAAAGATAAAGCTATGTTCATGTTCAAGAATGTTTAAGAAAACGAAAGATGATAGGGTTTAAAGATATGTTTCTGTTTTTAAAGCTTCTCAGAATGTTTAATGAAGATATTGATATTGCAAAGTACTGAGCAGTTCAGATTTGAGTCATTGTTCAGGAAAGTTCTTCTTTCTGTCGAAAGGCGACGACTGGACTTGACTCCAAGTAATCGTTGATGCTAATTATATCAGAATCTGATTCTGGTTTGATAGGCGACACTGGTATCGATTGGTTGTCGTTCGTGATGTTGCAGCACTAGTTCCATAGTCAGATTTCGTTTCTTACGCTAGCGACCAGATTTCTATGTTCAAATCTGAAATTTTTCCTGTCAAATATATTTTACACCTAAACACCGTTTCTATGATCGACATCTGTTTTCCCGCTAGCAAACCAAACCCTGAAGTCCAATCTGTTTTACGCTAATGATACAGTTCCTTTGTCACATCTATTTTAACGTTAGCGTATAACACTTCTATAGTCGAATCTGTTTTCATGTTAGAGATCTGTTTTAGTTCCCTAACATCTAATTGAAAGACAGATCTGTTTCATTTCATCGATGAGTTATTAGTAGTCGAATATGATGCTCAGTGAGATTTTTGATGTTGCATGTGTGCATAGAGTGCAAGTTCAAACCAAAACAGAATATAAAGTTGTGTACCACCAGCAGATGTCGTCGTAATGTTTGATGATCATGAAGAAGACGACGGTGTGTGAGGTAAAAAATATGAGAGTTGAGCTAAAATAGATTAGTCTTCACACACACATACCCATCCACTCACATATATTGAGAGCTGAGCGAAACGGATTAGAGTAAATGTAAATTCAAATCATATCAATCATGTCTTGGCACGAAGACATTAAACATAGTACATGTAGTATTTCTCACATAGACGTTAAACAAATGAACAGAGTTGAACATAATTGAATCTACGAGTTCAGCTCTGGCAGTGTTGTAAGTCCCAGCTGAGTGGGTTTGTACAGCTTTATACAAATAAAAAACTTCTAGTGGAAGCCTTTCAATTGAATGAGGGGAGACGTAGAAGCGCTGGCTTCGAACGTCCATAAACAAATCCCAGCTAACTGATTTACAGCTTTCTGCATCATGCTTTAAACTGTTCTTAATCAAATTTCAATTTTCAGGGAGTACTTTGGGTTATGTTTCTTCTAGTTTTTCATACCAGACCCGATGTAATCTCGATGCTCAAAAACTTTCAAGAACCAGAGCTATTGCAGCTCCAAACTGATTTCCGATCACGTCTGACAATGCGTGCTACTTTATTTGTTATAATTGCTTTTAAAACTTGCATTGTCTGCTCCATGCTATCCACTCAGCACAGATGCGATATGATTCGGCATGGCTCGGGAAATTTTTTAACAGAGTATTTTGAAAATTATCAAAATTCTTGCTTTTATTTAACAAATATCATATAATTATTTTATTTATATTTCATCCCGTGGTGTCGTGCATATATTTTAAGTAAATATTTTAATAATTAGTTTTGTATTTATAAAAGTAATGTAATGACTATGTACACTAGACATGTCAAATATCGAATATATTTACAGAAATGAATAGGGAAAAAACTATTAATGACATTACTTATATTGTTATGGTATGGTCATTATTTTGTAGACCAAACAATATACATAGAAGATATTTATTGTTGTTACCAGTGCTGCTAGTTTGTTATTATTATTATTATTATTATTGTTGTTGTTGAGAAGTCATCACATGGCTTCAAAAAATTAACAACCATTTCACATGGAGGCATCCCTCTTTTCCTTTTATTTTTTTTCTTTTACGATTGAACTTTAAAATTTGCGAGAATGTGTGGAACTTGTCGAATAGTCAAAAGTAATAAATGACATTTATAATTCATGAATTTTATCAAGGGAAGTAACTGCTTCATATAATTAAACTATCATGAAAATAATTCAATATCCATGAGTCAGTTTTTTCGTGAAAGCAGAATAGTATAATTTAAATTTTCGTTGCTCAAATAATTTCATTCTTTTTGTTGACACGAGGGACAATTGTCTTGTTCAATTTAGCTGACGAGAGAAAATATCGAATGAATGATAATATATTACATTAATACAAAAAGAGTTACTTTTGTGTAATGTGTCTTCGTTCCAATAAATACATGGAAAAATTATTTTTTATATAATATTACTTTTCACTGCATTAATAGTCGAGTTGGTCAGTCTCAAAGAAGACCACTCCATAGTAAATTTAGATAAACTAGAAATATATATATATATATATATGATCTAAGATATAAGATAAAAAGAAATAGATCTATCACATTTACATGGCATATTGTCGTGTCAAACATGCATGTGTGAGAGTAGGATCATGATGTGGCCTCAGGAAAGCTTTCGTGCGTCAAGCTGCTACAGCACTGCTTGATTTGGTTGGTTAGATGGGCCATAAATGATTGATTTCTGATCTTAAGGGGTAATATTATATCTGTAGGGATAGAACGGACGGTAGAGAAAGAGTAAGACTGATCTCTAAGAAAAATAGGACAGCACCAACATTAGACACGCATCTCCCCGAACTCATGAACCTAACAGTCCTACCCCTAATGCATACGATATGTGCATATATATGAAAATAAAATCGCATATTGGCTAATAACTTGACCTTAACAACTAATTACTTTTGGCTTAGTGGTAAAAGATTGATCCTATATTGGTATAAGAGCAAGTCAATGGTTCGAGTCTCCAAAGAAGCATATTTCTATACTTATTGGAGGGATTGCTGGGTTAGGCGTGCATCGGTGAGAGTAGTACTGGGATGGGTGACCTCCTGAGAAGCTCTCATGTGTCAAACTACTGACGCATAGGTGGGTCATAAAAAAGTGATGCCAAATTTTAACGGATAATACTTTCTATAGTGAGGATAGGGAAAGAGTTAGACTGATCTCTAAGAAAAATGGGAAAGTAAAAAGTTAAACACGCATCTCCCCGAACTCATGTGCCTAATATCCTAACTCTAACGCATACAATAGGCACAATCTATACTAACACATGTATAAAAAATTAAGTTGCAACCTGGTTAATAGCTATACTTGAACCTAACACATATTCTTCCCAAACATTATTTGTTGGATCTGTAAAACAGATCACATCTGAATTTTGAAGAACACAAAACATGTTATTATGTTTCTAACAATTTAATCAAGTGTGTAGGATGCAAGCTAGTTCAGAACAGAAGATGTGTACTGAACCAGATCAGACGTCAGCTAGAACAGTGCGCAGAAGGATACCAGAACAACTGCAAGCTGGATAAGGGTACTGTAGCAGAAGAGGACAGATAAGCTGAACCAGATCGGACGCAAGCTGGTCCAACCGAGGATCAGCAGACATCCAAGCTGACCCAGCTCGGAGCAAGAGCAACTTAGGTATCAGCTCAGAGATGAAATGCATCGCATATTACAGATAACAGTATGTAGAGCAGAGGAATATCAGCACAGAGAACTTCTAAGCTGGTACGATGAAGAACAACGAGAACTACCAGACCATATTAGAGGTTAGAAGTACAGTGCAGAACAGCTTACAGCAGTTCAGGCTAGAACAGATTAAAAGTGCAGTGTTTTAGATAAGCTTAATAGAACAAAACAGATCAAGGCCGAGCAAAGACGAAGATTGTACAGTATAATAAGTGCAGAACAGTGTAGCGAAGAGCAGCTCAGAGATTAGAACAGTACAGAATCATCCCAGAGCAGACTCGGTTTAGATCAGAGAATCAACTCAGAACAGATTACAAGAGCTCAGAATAGATCAGATCGGGCAATAAGATCAGTTAAGCAGTATCAGCGCAGTGTGTACATCGATTCAATGTGAACAGCTCGGAGCAGAGTCCATTTAGAATAGTTGAGAACATCTAAGCTGATACAGTGCAGTATAGAAAGCCGATACAAGTGCAAACAGAAATAAACGTATCAGCAGAGAGAAACAAACAGACCAGCTCAGAGCAGTTTATAGCAAAATAGAACAAAAACAGCTTAGACAGAATCGGCGTGTTCTATATATCAGTTAAGAATAGCGCAGAACAAATAACAGCTTAGAGCTCACAGTGTACAGAAATAGATTAGAGCTGAAAGTAGCTAACGGAACAGAACAGCTAGGAGAAAACAGCTCAGAGACCAGCTGGGAGAAGAAAACAGCTCAGAGACCAGCTGAGACAAACCAGCTTGATGCAGAACTTGTCGATAACTCCCAAGCTGGTACAATACAATGCAGAATAGTATTCAAGTGCAGATCAGCTCAAGAGCAGAAAGAACAATTTAATGCAATCATCTCAGAGAACAGATAAGCAGAATCTATCAGACGAACAAAGCAGTTTGAACATAAGCTATGTGAAGATTGGATTAACGTTGCTCAAACTGATTTGTTTTGTCCTGTCTACATCAGGTACAATATTCGCATGCTCATAGTCAGAAATGACAGCAGCGCATTTAATGAAAAGAGCTCGAAGTAAACAAAGCCTGCAAATGCATTAAATGATAAAGGACACAAGGTACAACATTGTGAGAACTTACAACCGCTACAACTTTGTGTCCAGAGGATAGAATTGCAAGAGGCTTTATATACATCAAGCAGACAGCAAGCACCGTTGTGGGTACTGCACAAGAGATACACGAGCAGAAGGAATGAACGAAAAGGAACACAAGTGCAGAAAGGCACAAAACAGAATTCAGAAGGCAGTGCATAGTCGAAAGTTTGCACACTTAGGTGCTAGCTGGTGTGTAAGCTGGTTCAGTGCCCAGGTGTGAGCTTGTGCACAAGCCGAGAGCTTCAATAGTAATCATATTCGACTGCACAAGCTAGGCAAGATAATGAGTTATCAGCTTTGAAGAAGCATTTCTCAGTTTGTGAGAAATAAAAGAGAGAGCGAGCTTACACTGTAAATTCTCACACACAGATTCGCTCACAGTTTCGAGAGTTGAGCTGTATAGATTATTGAGTGAATCACAAACACACAAATCATTGTAGTCTTTCTAACTGAGACGTAAAAGAAATGTTAGTTAGACATACAGCCTGCGAGCTGGTGTGCATCAGTTGAGGCAAGGAGTTCTCGCAGCTTGAGGGCTGTTGGATCGGTTCTGTACAGATCAAATCTTCTAGTGAATCCTTCCTATGCGGAAGAAGGGGAGATGTAGGAGATTTAGCTCCGAACTTCCATAAACAAATTCGCAGTGTTTGTTCTCTTTACATTCCGCATTCTGCAGTCGTATTTCATGTTTTAAACCTGTTTTAAGCTTTCAATTTCCAGATAGTGTTTCAGATGTTTTCTGCTTGGTTTTTATACCTAATCTGATGTACTTCTCAGTGCTAAAACCTTTCAAAAACCAGAGCTATTGCAGCTCAAGTTTTAACAGACCAGATCGTGAGCTGGACCAGCTCGCAGCGCTGCTCCGAGTTGGACCAACTTAGGCGCGATCTGGTAGTTGGTTTTTGCGTGCTGCTTTTCCAAACTAGTTTTATGTTGCACGTAAAATACCCCGAGGTCCTCGATCCTCCCCAAACCGTTATGCTGCCTGAGTGCGTTACAGCATCGGTTCGCCGTTTCCATCGTTATTTAATAATTAATATTGGTCTAGAAATTCAAAGTAGTTGAATTGGTTGTAAATACATCAATCAATGTATGAATTCCATTGAGGCTGGGGATCAAGTAATTATAAATATATCAGAATTAGAGTAACGTAAAATAATTTTAAATTCATATTCCCAAATTAAATTTACTTTCACTTCCTATTCTAGAAAAAATTATTTTAACTCCCTAATAGAACTATTTTTTTAACTCCCTATTTTCCAATTTTATTTCTGTTGTTTAGCCTATCATGATTCCGTAGAATAAATTAATTCTCATACATTTCTTACCGAAGTTTTGTCGGATCGTGTCCACCGGGTTTTACGAGCTGCTCCTCATAGTTTAATCACACAGTCACAACTGATGGTTTATACCATGAATCCTTATAATACACAGCACAACCTTGTTTCATTTCCTACCTCAATGCATAGATATAAGTTTGATTTTTGAAAATAATACATAAGAGGGGCGAAAGCCTGGTAATTTTCATTCAGACATGAGTATATTATTACATTAATAACCTCCCATTAGAGGAGGAGAAGACATGTTTAGCTACTTATGGTAGCTAGAAATACAACACTCATAAAGTAAAAAAATTACAACTGAAATTTTTGTAAAGAAATTGAAAATAATGCTCGATACATTCAATTCTTCTACCATTAAAATAATGCTCGATACATTCAATTCTTCTACCTTTAATTCCAACCCCAGACTTCAATCTTCATCAAAGAATCTTGTAGTGATTGCTAACTGTCTCTTTAATTATTCGTTAGGTGTTCTTATCTTCCACTGAGTGTTGGTCCCTCCACTTGGGCTTTTCTCTGCAAGATGCTTCCGATCAGATCTTGGATGAAAGCTCTTCCCGATTTGGTTCTTTTTTATTCAGACATTCTGGTTAGATTGTTTCAATCCATCTTCCAACATGAGCAATGTCAGAGAGCTTGTTATTCCACAAAAGATTTCTTTTTCTTTCAAATATTTCTTCTGCAAACCTTGTAGTTTTTCCTGTCATGGTGTTTAACAGGAATGGATTTAGTGAGTTGTGAAAGAATTTGACTGGAAGTTTCAGTTTGTTTATCTCTATAAGACAGGCCCATAGTCTTCATGCTCTTTTAGTCAATATGTCATCTTCATCAATGTTGATACGAGAGAAATTTCATTTGTAGGCGGATCCTTAATATATTTCTAAGTGTTAGTATCTGGCCTTCTTAACTTGATGAAATGAAAGGTTTCATGTGATCATTTTCCTGCTGGTTCTGGAGCTGCAATGAAAAAATATAACTCTAAATGTCTCCCATAGACAAATATTCATTATTTTCTCGGGTCTCGTACACTGCTTCTTGGATCCACTTTTATAGAACTTATATTTTCAAAATACCCGGAGAAGCGATATAAATTGAGGCAAGATTACCAAAATCATACCATAACTTGACATCCTTGGGTGAGCATTGTACTGCATCCAAATCCTTGGATATTTCCTGTTATATCAACCCGACATATTGCCAGATTAATTCAAGTTCTGGATTTTAATTTCTTCCACTTTTTCTATAACCAAAAAAAGGATAAACTACAAGCTCGTTTATATCAATATTAATTTTCCCTTGTCAGTTGAGGTTTAAGGTTGATACGTTTCTCTTCAATCCCTGAGGCGAATGGTTGACTTGAGGCCCGGAAAAGGATCTGTCTCAAATTTTGCTTGGACTAGACTCATCACCAAATGATGCCGACTTAGAATTTTTGCTAGGGCTTCTTGAATCCCATACTCCAAGGTGTAGAGATGTGTAATCTAATGCTCTCCATTTTTAGAAACATTGGTTTCTGTATGACATGAAGGATTGACATTTGTAATACAGACCACAATTGAGTGTAAGCCTATAAACATTCTATAATTCGATCAGAGACTATACTCTTATCAGTTTGTTGTAGCCTACCCATAACTTCTGCATTTATCGGAAGCTTGTTGAACTCGATTTGAAGCATTTCAATGTGTTCCCTCAAATGCCTCTGCAGTTCATGATGACATTGATATTAGCGTTGTTCATCTGTTGTTGGAAACTCTTCAAGAGTCTTTTCATGAGATTTAATAATAACAATATAAAAAATATATTTTTGACATAAATATTGACATCTTAGTAATATAGCTTTATGTGGTTTAGAATCAAGTTTATTTCTTAATAAAGCTTTAAAAGTAAAATTCTTTGTAAGCAAAAATAATGGAAGTTTTTCAAAAGCTCTTTTTACTGCATAAAATTCCTTCTCATTAATGTGTCATCGTATGAATTCTGCATCAGAGAATAATCCAATATGATATCAACATGATTGCTCCCCATCTAGTGTGTGCTTTGTAAGACCTTCGTCACCAATGATCAATGGTATCGATGTCCCCGTCTTGGGGAAAAGTCATCTTTGGAAGATTTCTGTAGATTTCTTTTAAATGGCCAAAACTTTGTGTGCTCTTATGTCCATACAAATCTTGCATCCTTCTTTAATAGTGGACTTGACACTTTTCTATATTTTGCTACATTTTTAATAAACATTCTAGCAAAACTAACAACTCCTAAGAAACTTGAAATTGCTTCTTATCTATTAGTTTTTCTAGAAATTTCTATACTTTTCAATTTGTTTGTAAAATTATTCTTGATTCATCGATTTCTAATTCGAGAATTCAATCTTTCTTGTGGCAATGATTGCCTTCTTTTCAGAGAGGAAAAGTCCTTCTTTCATTCAACTTTAGAAAAGATTTCTAAAGGTTCACATGATCATCCATATTTTTTGATGATATTAAAATATCATCAATATAAATGAACAATTCAAGATAATCTTTAAACAATTAACCATTAGCATTAGCTAGTCCCATTGGAAATACTTCCCAAATGTATAAACTTGTGATGTGGAAAAAGCTATAAACTTTTGCTTTTTTCTTCCAATTGTATTTGATAAAATCCAGATCTACAGTTGAATTTAGAGAACACTCTAGCATTGCGAATGAAACTGATGAAATGATCTCTACTGGGCATAAATTACTACTGGATCTGTGTAATAGATCAGATCTTAAATTTGATGAACACAAAACCTGTTAGTTTGTATCTAACAATTTGCTCGTACGCAAGCTAAGCTGGATTCAGATCAGATCAAAGCCAAGCTGATTTACTAAAGAACTGCGCAGTATAAACGAAGAACTGAGTTCAGTCGAGAAGAATCAGATTAGTTCAAATTGTTTCAGTTCAGAGATCAAGAGCACTACAGCTAAGAACAAATTATAGAGAAATAGATCAGCTTACACAAACATCTCAGAGATATTAGAGCTACAGATCAGTTTAGAGCAGAGAATTCAAATTACAGCTTAGAGCAGTTCAGATGAGATCTGAATGAACTAGAACATCGATCAGATCAGCTCAGAAGGTCTAAGCTGAAACAGCAGATCAAGATCAGCTTAGACCAGATCAGCTTAGAGGAGAACAGATCAGACATTCAGATCAGAGATAGAATCAGCACATGGTCGATCAACTTAGAGCAGATTAAAACAGATGAGAACAAGAGCAGCTTAGATAAAAAGATCGAAACAAATCAGAGCAAAGAAAAACGAAGCAGCTTAGATCAAGAACAGCTTAGATGGAGCTTCATAATAGATCAGATGAGAGGTAATTAGTTGAAAGGGGGTCAGCTGAGAGACGATCAGATGAGAGGAAGAAGAAGAAGTGAGATTAAGTTAAAGAGCATATCGGATCAAGATTTAGCTTGAACATCCAAGAGCAGAAAGACTCAAATTAGAACAGCTCAGAGCAGATCAGCTCAGGGGTATCAGCTCAGAGCAAATCAGACACGAGCAAAGCAGTTTGAACACGAGCTTACTCAAAGACTAAATTAAAGCAGTTAAAACTGATTTGCTTCGACATGTTTACATCAGTTCAGAGCAAGTACAAAGGACATTAAATGGCCTCACCTACCTATGTACGATGAAAGGACAACAAGGACCCAATTTTAGAAACTTTACAGAAGCTTTTCCACGGTTGAGAGATTGTGTCCAACGATAACATAAGACTAGAGGACATATACACGCGAGCTTAACTGAAATAAGAAGACGTGCAACAAAAAGAAAGAAAAGAGGGAAGAAAATAGAGTGAAGGCAAAGCAGTCGATGACCATATCAGAAGAGCATAACCGTCAATGTCGATTGTGAAGCCTATCAGCTTTGGAAGAAGCATTTCCCAGTGTGTGAGGAAACATGAGAGTTTATATACTATAATTGTTATATATCACACACAGATTTACTCACATATATGAGAGCCGAGATGTGAATAGATTAGTTGAGTGAATCACACCCAAAAACACACAAAATCTGTCTTGACACGAAGACGTAAAACTTAATGTGTGTAGTCTTTGAACAGAGACGTTAAACAAGTTCTTAGAGATGGAGTTCAGACAACTTGCGAGCTAGTATGTAGAAGAATCTAGGAGTCTCAGCTTTGGGAAGTGGGTAAGTTCAGCTGAGGTGGGTCTGTACAGTTGCTGTAATATCAAAGTCTTCTAGTAGAACCTTACAGTTTGGAAGAAGTGGACGTAGGAGATTCAGCTCCGAACTTTCATAAAAAAATTTCAGATGAGTTCTTTACAGATTTCAGCATACATTCATTCATCTGTGAATTGTTTTAAAACCAACAGGTTTCAGTTTCAAAACATAGAAATTTATCAGATGTTTTCCACCTTGGTTTTTATACCAGATCTGATATACTTATCGATGCTCAATATTTTCAAGAACCAGAGCTATTGCAGCTCAAATATCCATAAAATTCTATGATCTTATTACTTTTTTGAAAGTTGATGACTAACCTTGGTTTGCCTCTTTTAATCTCACCATGGTTTCGTACAAGAGAACCTGGACTACTGTATGATGATACTCTTGCTTTGATCAGACCAAGATGCAAATTTCCTTGATAATATTTTGCATATCCTTTTGATCGAATATGTTCATCGGGATAAGCTTGCATCTTACAACTCATACTATTTACTCTTATTAACTTGAAGAGTTGCTTTTAGTTGATTCTTCTTCCAACATGCCAAAAGAGTCTCATCGTAGATTTCTTTAATCCTTCTCTTGACATCTTCAAGTGACACTTTGGATTCCATTTCTATATCGTTCTAATGTAAGGATATTTTAAGAAATTAAATTTCCTTTGATTGGAGATCCTAATAAGTTCTTATGGTGTCCCCAAATATTCTCCAATCCTTCATTTTTTGGTGTAAAAGTTTTCCTTTATCACCACGCTTGCTGTGAATTGAATCGGAATTTTCACGTAGAATGCTTCTTGCAATCTTTGAACCATGATGTTTTAATCACACGGTGTTGTTAACAGTAATCTTCTAGTTTCATTTTCTTGTGTATAGTGTTTAAACATTTGCAGGAAAGTATTTCCTAGCAAGATGTCCATTCCTTTATCATGAAAACAAATTGCTGGTATCTTAATCTTATACGAAGGTGTTTTCCCGCAACTTCCAATTAGGATTTCATCAATCTTAATCCCCCTTTCATAGGATTAGAATTCTTTTGAGATATCTCTTCCAGCATTATGAGATAAATCTTCTTCCAACTCATTTGAAAAACTTCTATTTTAGCTGTCTTTATCCCTGCTCCTGACTCAATATAAGCAGCGAAGTAGTCTGCCTTATGTTGCTCATATAACATTCCTATTGAATGTATATCGAAAATGGACTGGTGGTCATTGAATATTTCAAATATGATCGTCCACCATGAATTCCATTCCATTCCTGGTATTCCTTTAAAGGTTCAATAGTTATTGCTCTTTGGTATGTTCTTACATTGATCAGACCAAGATCCAAAAGTTCCTTGATAATCTTTTGCATATCAAGGAACATTTGGTAGGTTCCTACTTTGATCAGACCAAGATCAAAATGTTCCACTATAATCTTTTTCATATCCTTTTGATTGAATATGCTCATCGGGATTGGCTTGCATCTTACAAACTCATACTCTTTACCCTTATTAACTTGAAGAGTAGCTTTGAGTTTATTCTTGTTCACCATGCCAAAAGATTCTCATTGTAGCTTTCTTTAATCCTTATCTTGAAATTTTCAGGTGACACTTTGAATTTCATTTCTATATCATTCTAAGATAAGGATATTTTAAGAAATTCAATTTCCTTTGGTTGGAGATCCTGCTCAGTTCTTATGGTGTCCCCAAACCTTCTACAATCCTTCATTTTTGGGTGTAAAAGTTTTCCTTCATCACCATGTTTGATTTGAACTGAATCGGCATTTTCATGTAGAATGCTTCTTTCAATATTGAACCATGATTTTTTAATCACACGGTGTTTTTGACACTAATATCCTTGTTTTATTTTCTTGTGTAATTTGTGGGAAACTATTTCCTAGCAAGATGTCCGTTCCTTTATCATGAAATCAAATTGGTGGTGTCTTAATCTTATACCAAGGTGTTTTACCCGCACCTTCTATTAGGATTTCAGCCATATTAATCCCCTTTATAGGATTACAATTCTTTTTGAGATATCTATTCAAGCATTATAGGTGAATCTTCTTCCAATTCATTTGAAAAAGCTCCTATTTTGCTGTGCAGATCCCTGCTCCTGAATCAATGCAAGCAACCACGTATTCTGCCTTATATTGCTCATATAACAATCATATGAAATGTATATAAAAAATGGACCGGTGGTCATTGAATCTTTCAAATATGATCTTCCATCATGAATTCCATTCAGTTTTCAACTCGCTTCCAGGCTTGTGTTCCTCAAGAAACTCTAGTCCACGATCTGATAGGATCGGAAATGGGGGTGTCTCATAAGTTCTCACACAACTCAAGCACCCGAACATTGATCTAAAAATAACAGACAGACAGATTACATGCATTTAAAATTAAGTTTGAATGTTCTGCACGCAATTGCCACATGGCAGATTTGCCTAAGCTGGTACCAGCTAGGAGCAGCGCTGCGAGCTGGTCACGCGATCCGGTTCTGTTATGAATCTTGAGCTGCAATAGATCAGTGTTCTTGAAATGTTTGTAAACCGAGAGATAGATCAGGCAAAGTATAAAACTTGCGGAAAAAACCTGAACTACCCTCTGAAAATAGAAAGCTATTTTAATAGGTTTATTGCTCATTTTAAAGTATGCAATGCGTGAATGCTATATGCAGAAAGCTGTAAAGAAATACATTGTAATTTGTTTATGAAAGTTCGGAGTTAACTCTCCTGTGTCTCCCCTTCTTCCGCATGGGAAGGATCCACTAGAAGATTTGATTACATCAGCCTCTGCTGCAACCCGATCCGACAGCCCGCAAGCTGCAAGAACTCCTAGCCACCTATGTACACCAGCCCCCAAGCTGTGTGTCTAACAACACTTATTTTACGTCTCAGAGAGAAAGACTACAAGAAGTTGTTTAACGTATCTGTTCAAAGACAACAAGAGAGAGGAATATATTGTGGTTTTGATTCACCCACAGAACCTAATCAGTTCATCATAGGAATCTACGAGTGAATGGTGTGTGAGAGGTTTACAGTGTTTGCTCACCCTCTCTATTGTACTCTCACACATTGGGAAGTGCTCCTCTCTGAGCTGGTATCTGTTAGGATCAAGCGCTTATCACTAGGCCAAAAGCTATAGCTGTTAGCCAAGGTGCAACTTTATTTCCTTATAATGTGGCAGTGCAGAGTGCACCTATTATGTGCGTTAGGGTTGGGCTGTGCGTGTTTAACTGCTGGTACTGTCTCAATTCCCTTAGAGATCAGTCTTACCCTTCCCCTACCGCCGGCCCTATCCCCAGCAGAGATAGTATTACCCGTTAAGATCTGGCATCACACTTTTACAGACCACATGGCCAACCAGATGAAGTGGCACAACTTCAGCAGCTTGAAGTACGAGAACTTCCCAGGAGGTCACCCATCCCGGTACTGTTTTCATAATTGCACGCTTAACTCAACAATCCCCTCCCCAAGAAGTATAGAAAATGCTTCTTGGGAGACTCGAACCCCTGACCTCGCTCTGATATCAATTGTTAGGATCAAGCGCTTACCACTAGGCCAAAAGCTATAGCTGTTAGCCAAGGTGCAACTTTATTTTCTTATAATATGGCAGCGTAGAGTGCACCTATTATGTGCGTTAGGGTTGGGCTGTTAGGTCCATGAGTCCAGGGAGGTGCGTGTCTTCCCAGGGTTGTGCCGTCAAATAAGATTTCTCTTTGAATCTCATGGTCTGTGCACCAACTCACACATGGGCACACGACCAGCTTGCACAACAGCTGCCATAAGATGTGCAAGCCTTCGACTAAGCACTGCTCTTGTTTCTTGATTCGCTCTATTCTTCTCATCAAGAGCATCTCTCCTCTCGCATGCTATCTGCGCTCTCTCTTCTTCTGCTTGTGCAGCTACTCTTGATATAAAGCCTCTGATCTGTTAGATCCATTGGACACAAAGTTGTAGCAGTTGTAAAGGCTTCTGACAAAGTTGTACCTTGTGTCCTTTAGCAATAAATGTGTTGCATGCTTTATTTGACTTGAGCTCTTTTCATCGGCGCTTTTGCAGCCTTTGCTAACTTCGAGCTCTGTGTCTCTATCAGACAAATTAGTTTGTCTTTTAGTATTCTGAGATTGCACAAACTAATTTATCTTATGCGAAGCTTCTGATCTGGTCTACCAGCTGATGCCCTCCCAGCTGGTCTGTCTTAGCTGATCTCTAAGCTACTCTTGAGCTGATCTACGCTTCTTCTCTGCACTTCTCATCTGCTCTTGTTCACAGCTGCTCTTATTCTGTTCTTGAACATTGCTGGGCTCTGAGCTTGTTTCCCAGCTGGTTTCTTCTTTCACTACAGCAATCTTCCTCCACGATTCCTTTGGTATCGAACAGCATGTGATCCTCTACACTAGACAAATCTTGCACCAGTGATTATATCCCTTCTTATTTGGATCACATCTGTTCTGGCTCAGCTTTCACTGGATCACTGATCCGAGCTGTTCTTCTCCTGAGCTGCTTTTCCTTTGCTGTACCAGCTTAGGTGTCCCCTCACTGTTCCAACTTGGATGTCTACTGCACCAGCTTGGGCGTCTCCTCACAGTTCCAGCTTTGACATCTCAATAGCATGCAGCTCTCGTCCAATCTGATCTACTACAGTATTTACCTAGCTTAGACCTATGGAGACTTATCGAGCGCACCCTGCACTTGTATTCTCTACTTATTTCACAATAAACTCATCTCTCGTAAGCATCCAGCTTGACCGACGTTCTTGATCTGGTCTTCTTCAATCCGAGCTGGTTTGTCTTTAACCAGCTTGGACGTATTCTACGCTGCTCTTGGAGACTGCACATGGATTATAAGACCGTTAGTAAGATAATAGCAGGTTTTGCGTTAATCAAAATTAAGATTCTGATCTGTAGAAACAGATCCAACATGACTGGTCGATCTGGTTCTTTTCCTGGTATTCCTTTTGTAGGGACCTCCAAATTTTCAATAGTATCGCTTTTTGGTAGGTTCCAACTACTAGTTGCTCTAAATAATATACAGTATTGCAAGAAACTTGATCATCTGGCTTAAAATATCACATACTACTTCAATACATTTCCATCCCTCAGGACATATAAGTCTTCCTAAGGTAGAGAAGCTTCTTAATGTCGTCTGAGTTTCTTGGATAGGGGTTTTCCATCTATAACTTGTCACCATATCCCTTTGAAAGGATAACCTTCTAAGTTCCAGCCTAAGACTCTGAATCCTTTGTAGGATTGGTTTCCCTGGATCTGGATATCTGCTTCATGTATCATTGGAAACTCGATCCTTTTGGGTAAATATCTTGAGCTACTTTCCCAAGTATCTCTGTATTTCAATAAACTTATTTGTAATAAACAATTCTGAATGATGAGTCTTAGAGAGAGCAATGAAACTTGATAAATAATAGAATACGGTCTAATACGTTCTTTCATCAATCTTTTCACTTTAAAGTTTTGATACAACGTCAAAGCTCTACTGAAATCACGATATGCTAAATTGTAGGAAATCTCGGACATATTACATACAATTTTTCCCACTCATAGATTTCCAGAGATAGTTCCCAGTACTGAGTCCTATAAATTACCATCCGCTTATCGCATATAGCGATATAAATGGGTGAATAAATTCCTTCTTTGAAGGTAGCTTTTATTCATGATCTGGACTGCTCCAATGAGTCCAGTACATTGTTCATGATACTCCCGTATTTATTTTTTTTAATTCCTACTTCATTTCTTCAAAAGGAATTATCTGCATCTCCATTTGTTTTCCTATGAGTTCTATTGGGATCGTCATTTCCCTTATGGTAACCTTACAGATCAGATGATGCTTTCTGGTTCTTAGGCTTAAATTTCCTAAGAATTTTTCTATCTACCTTGTAGAGAATCTCTGATATCTCTGTATGATTGGATTTTCTCTCATTATTCTTTGAACCATATTGTGAGAGATAGTTGTCTGGCTAAAGAAACCGAACAATAATTCATGTATTTTGTGTCGAAATACTTCTTCCTCAGTCGGCATCTTACTCCGGTTCTCCATCAGTTTCTTCTTGGCTTAAAATATCCTCTTCTTCATATATACTCTCATCTGAAGGAATGTCGTCAAATTGGTATACTTGAGTGAGGTCTTGATAATAAACCGCTTCCTCAATGTCGAGAATTGGCTCAAAACACTTGCTACCTTTGTTTTATTCTGGAAATTTGGTGGAGATATGTTCCCTTGCTCCGCATGTCCATTAGTTGCAATATTTAAAACTTTTATTACACTTGTCTGAACTCTTCTAAAAGTTTTTCTTGTTGGTGTTTGTTCTGTGTTTCAAGATGAACTCGATGCTTGAGACAAAATCCTACTCCTCTATGGTCTGTTTCTTTGTCCAGATTTGTAAGTTTTGGACTTTTTCTTGACCATACAATCCTTGGTCTCCAAGAGTTTCTCATACTTCTATGTAGGGATGATTCTGGAAACTCTTTTTTTCTGCTCATACGGCCTACTTTCAAAAATTATTGGAAGATCATTTTCTTTACAACACAAAGGGGTCCGTTTGTTTATTCCCCTTAATCTCTTGTAATTCTTTTCTAATACTTCCTGATGAGACCATTCCACCTATTTTCCTTTGAGAAAGGAGGCTTTTCTAGGCAATGTATCTTGGTTCTCGGGAACATATTCTCTTATTAACATTTATGTCTAGGGACTTGTCATCTTTGCGAAGTAAAGTTGCATTGCTATATTTTCTTCTACTGTTGACTTTCATCTGTATTTAGTGATCGGGCATTTCTAAAAAAAACGTTATTATACACCATAACCCAAGTAACATGATATATTCATCTACTAAATAGTTATCTTGTAATTCAAGACTGTACAGGGCTTGAGTGTATCTCTTCTTCTCATTTGTGTCTTGACTATTGAAGTAATCTACCCCTATAAATTTCGTTTTAAATAGGGTATTAATTCTTCCTGTTATCTTCGACTAAGACTTATTCTTTCGTATCTGCCAAAGTCATATCCCATGCTATTTTAATAGATCTCATAAGACTCATTTCTAATAACTTAATGAATCATTCTTTATTGAGATCTAGATTGACTGCTACGATTCTCATAGTTGTTGTCCAATCATCAATAAGACCTTCAATGCTCTTGAATCTAATACATCAAGGTTAAGCATAATCACATATGGATGTATCAGTTCTAGAACAAGTTTTGACATACGGTGTTTGCTGGAGCGATATTTATCTCCTCCTCGACCGTGTTCCTGCTGGATGAGATCCTCCTCCAACCCAAAAATCATTTTGGGTTTCCCATGTTTTCATCATAGGACCCCACACTATCTTGACTGTTCAGGGGGAGTAATACTTGGGACAATGGGTTGGTCAACCCCAGTTGTGTTCATTTTTAGATCTACGACCTTGATATTTGCAAATGATTCTGCAATGTCTTGTAGATCACTGAGACCATCCTTCTAAACTTGTCATCAGGGTAGTTCGCCTTCTTGAGATATTTTTAATAAGATTGATCATTTTTCATCCTCGGGTAAATATTTCTGTACCACTTGGCCAATCCTTTTTTATGTAGTTAGGGTTCTGTGCCAAAAGATGGTGGCAAGCTTCCTCCCGAAGCTGTGACTAGAACTGGGTAAATGTTCTAGAATTTATACTTTTGTTTGGATTTACTTTAAGGTATTAAGAATTTTTTCTTATTTCCTAAGGATTTCCTCAATTTGTCGTGGTAGAAAATATAGGCGATTACTATAATCTTTTACCATTATCTGAATTCCTCTAAAATCTCCTGAAATTTTAGAGGAATCGGCACTATTTCTAAGTAAGGAGTACTTTGAATCATGTTTTACATGTTGGAGCTCCTCCATATCCAGCTATTCTTGTATTCTAACCTTGGTTATATTTCTTGTTTCAAATATTCCAGAATATTGGAATATATACCGAAGAGACTAAATCTCGAACATATGTTCGGATCCATATTTGAAATTTCTTCTTCTCGTCGAGATGAATTACCAATGAATAATAACATACATATCTGAATAATTAAACCTAGGCTCTTATATCATTTTCAAACACAATTCAGTAAGAAAATGTGGAAAATGGTTAAGGATTTTTTTGGTATTTTTGGAAATATTTTGACCAAGGAGAAGTTAAAAAAAAAATTATATCTGGATTAGAAACAAAGAAAATTCTGACGAAAAACTAACTAGCAAGTTAAGTTTTAGTTTGAAAATTTTTAAGCAATTTACCCTTAAAATAACTCGACCTCAAAGCAAGTTGACTCAAATTATTTAATTTGGCATGACTGAATCGAATATCTATAACTCGAAATGAATTTAAACTCATTCAGGTTGTTTGCATCCTGAATGAATCGAAAATGTTGTTTATGCTTGGACCACTCGATTTATCATGTATTTGAAGTTTCAACCTCTTTTTGCAGTAGTTTCAGTGTACGAAATTTCTTTTATTAAACATTTGAGCCAAAAACCAAACAAAGTGTGCATCACACCATTAAAGGAAAAATCAAACCAAAAGAACTTATAATAAGAAGTCACTGCATAACACGTCTGACGTGGGACCCACGAACTAAATCAAATGGTCAGAAATGTGACTAAATTGTCCAGTCATAATATAACACTTCACCTCACCCTTGAGTTTAATTCTTAGACCTCACGTAAAAACCAAAATACCGTTTATAAAATAAAAAGAACCCCATCATCATCATCATCATCTAGTATATTATTGTTCTAAAGTTCTGTTAAGATCGATTAATACAAAAAACATGCCTATTTAAAAAAACTGAGCTGCAATAGCTCAATGTTCTTGAACGTTTGAGCACAGAAAACAGATCTGGATTGGCATTAAAGTACCAAGCGGAAGTATCCAGAACTGAACTCTAATTTTAAAACTCGCTAAACAGATTTCAAATATTATGCAATGCGTGTATGCGAAAAGCGTAAATAAATAGACCAGCTATTTGTTTCTGAAAGTTCGGATCTCAAATCCTACGTCTCCCCTTCTTCCTTCTTCAGGAAAGTTCCACTAGAAGACTTTGATCCGCAGACCCAATCAGATTTGGGACTTACCCACTGTCCAAATCTGAACTCCTAGAATCTACACCAGCTCTCAGCTGTGTTCACTCAATCACTTCTTTTATGCCTCAGTGAGAAAGGCTACATAGACAGAGTTTAACGTCTTCGTGCTTGGACGGTATCTGTTGTTTGGTTTGTGGTTTTGATTCACTCACTTTTCTGTTTCGCACATCTCTCGTATATATATGTGAGTGAATCTGTGTGTGTGTGAGAATTACAGTGTTCGCACAACTCTCGTATATAGAAACCTCACACAACAAGGAAGTGCTTCTATAAAGCTGATAAGGTTCAGCAGTCGACACTTGCAATTAGCTCCTTTTCCATAGTGGTCGACTGCTTCACCTTTCAGTGTTTCTTTCTGTCAATTGAAATCATTGCATCATCTTCTCTCTGTTTTTCTTTATGCAGACATCATCATCTTCATCAATTCTTCTTGTATAAATAGCCTCTGTAGAAATTAATCTGTTGGACACAAGTTTCTTCCCGTTGTAAAAGCTTCTGACAAGTTGTACCTTGTGTCCTTTTTCATTAAATGTGTTTGCAGGCTTTTGTCGACTTCTGAATAGGCTTTTGTTGACTTCTGAATAAGATTTTGTTGACCTCTGAACAAGCTTTTGTTCACCTCTATATAGGCTCAGCAGTTGACTTCTATGCTCCAGTTAATCTTCATATCTATTGTCAACTGCTTCGCCTTTCTCTTCATAGCTGAACAGACTTCTCTTCACATCTGAACCAGATCTCTTTTCACATCAGATCTCTCTTCGCACTTGATCTAGATTCCTTCTTCACAGCTGATCCAGACTTCTCCTCACATCTGAATCGTTCTTCTGTTCATAGCTGGATCCAGATCTCTTGACTTCAACATCTGCCTCAACTGCTCTTATCTTCACATCTGATCAAACTTCACATTTTCGCATGAGACCAGTGTTATTTCCTCCGAAATGGTCCAACGAGCAAGATTCACCAGCTTCGCTCGTGATCTAAGCTGCTTTTCGGCCAAATTCCTTCGTTTAGGTCTCCGAAATCGCGTTTTACTATTTTCAGCTCTTGGTCTGCTACAGTATTAGATCTGATTGAGTTACTGTATCAGATCTGATACATCTCACTGCTGCCCAGCTCTCGATGACGTTACGGAATCTGAAATCTTCAATTCTCTTATCTTCTGCGAAACTCTTATTGACGTCACGGAATCTGAAATCTTCAATACACTTGGATGACGTCACGACTTCTTAAATCTTCAATAAACTTGGATGACGTCACGACTTCTGAAATCTTCAATAAACTTATCTTCTGTCTACGTTGCTAATCCAGCTGTGAACTTTTCTGATAAACATTCGTATGTCCAAATCTCTCTTGTTGTATTTCCAGCTAACATATGCACACTTAGTAAAAGAATTAGAAACACAATAACAAGTTTTGTGTAATTCAAAACTCTCATTTACTAACTAATCTTTGTTTTCAGTGAAACATAGGAATTGTGGTAGATGACTTGCGGTCATTTGACATAAATGATACCGTGTTACATATCTAACAGCAACAAATTTTCCCAGCAGGAAATAGATAACCATAATTACTTGTTGCCATATCATAATAAATAAATACCTGAATATTATATCAAAACTACTAGCACCGTTACAATTCACACCATATATTGAGTAAAATTATGAAATATAAAATTATATTTTTAAAATTTATTGTGCGTCTTGTGTCTCAAGATTTCTTTGCCATTGTATATTTAAATTAAATCCAACAGCTTAAGACCATAATCATATTGCGGATTAAAGTAAATAATGACATATTTCTAATAAGCCGTTTGAGTTTGATGATTTACTATGATGCGTAAAACCATAAATTTATGAACTTGTTGGTGGGATTCATGGAAAATTCTAAAGGTAGACAAAAGAAATTAGAAAGTTGAGGCTCCTGTTGTACTCAATTTTCAAAGAAAGGTTTTACTCAAGTCTTGCTCTTATGAAATGTGGCAATCTTCTTCCAATATGGAACTTCAATTTAGATAATAGTACATCACTCATCAGGTCTAAAGTTAAAGAACTAGAAATGATGTAAATTTTTTTGTTTGAAGGAATAACACATATAAGATATTTTGATATCGTGCACTTAAGGTACACACCATGTGTGTACCACTTACGTGACATACATTATTGGTCGTCTTCATTCATTTACACTATTAATCATGAGATGTCACATAAGTTGTGCACATATTGTGTACCATAAGGTGTGCATGATATCACAATTGATTAATAAGAATATGTAAATATATTAGAAAAGGCTCAGAAAATATTATTATCTATAATAACTTTGTTTACTGAATATTTAATATTATTAATCTGACGAGACATAACTTTTCATTCAAACAGGTATCACTTTGTTCAAAACTAACTAAAAAATTTGTTAGAATCAAGCGCTTACTACTAGGTCAAAGCTATAGTTGTTAGTCAAAATATAAATTTATTTCCTTGTATGTGTGATAACGTAGAGTGCATCTATTATGTGTGTTACGATCGACTGTTAGGCCCTGAGTACAGGGAGGTACATGCCTAATTGCAAGTTTTATCTCATATCCCTCAGAAATCAATATTACAGTTGGCCTTAACCCAACAGTCATATTATTAACCATTAAGATCTGACGTCATACTTTTATTGTCCACTTAGTCAACCAGATCAAGTTCAACGTAAAAAACTTGATGTACGAGATATTTTCAAGGTGTCACAATCCAGTAATACTCCCCCACCAAGAGGTATAGAAATATGCTTCTTCGGAGACTCAAATCCTTGACCTTGGTCAGATACCAATTATTTCGATCAAGTGTTTATCACTAAGCCAGAAGGTATAGTTGTTATCTAAGGTTCGACTTTATTTTCTTATACACGTGGCAGCGCAAAGTTCACCTATTGTGTATGTTAAGGTCAGACTATTATGACCTGAGCCTGAAGATGTGCGTGTCTAACTACAAGTGTTGTCTTATATCTTTTAGAGATCAGTTTTGTCATTTCCTTTACAACCGGGTCTATCCCCAACAGTGATAGTATTACTTATTAAAATTGGTTTAACATTTTCATGGCCCACCTAGCCAACCAGATCAAGCTCAACATTAAAAGTTTGATGTACGGGAGAGCTTCCAAGGAGTAGAGCCGGTAAAACGGGCCAATCACGCGAACAACTTACCGGAATAAAACTTTCTACGTTGAAATATTTTAATTCCAAGGTTGAGAGTGATCCTCTTAAATACCAAAAGAAGATGACGCTTGTGAAGAGAAAGCTTTAAAAGCTTTTTGAACAATATACTAGTATCAACAAAACAAGTTCACAACCACAATCTGCATCTATCACACTTCCTCAAATGCATAATGAAGGAGGATTTAGACGCAAGGGAAAAATAATCTTTGATGTAAGTATTCTAACAATTTATTTTATTTGTATTGGTTATTTGTAGTTATTGTGCTAGTATACTTCGATAATGCAGGAAATTAAAGAATATGAGATTCAATCTATAACAAATATGGGGAAATATCATCTGGATCTCACTTGGAGGAGCCAAAGCTTGAATTTACATATCATGAAGATCTAGATGTCTTGGGGAATTGGATGAGTCATAAGCATTGGTATCCAACCCTTGCAGTAATGACTTGTGATTTTTTGGCTATTTCTATAACCACTATTGCAACATAAGCGGCTTTCTTCATTGGTGTTCGTGTGCTCGACAAATATAGAAGCTGCACCCTTCTTGAAAATGTGCAAGCTCTTATTTGAACTCGTAATTTGTTATATGGTTATGCGAATGGTAACTTACTGACAAATTATTTATTTGTATTTACTTATTTGATTTATTGGAACTTTGATTTTCAACTATTTTTATTTTGATAGATAATGAAGATGGTGCAGGAATTAAGACAACTTTATTTTGTGAATGGTCAACTATTTGGAAGTTGTTGATGAAGTTTAAGGAAAAAATTAAAGAGCAACAGAAATGACATCAGATGAAGTTGTTATGGAATATGGTTAATGATTTATATTACGTAAAAAATTTTATGCATGGTTTGCATATGATGGACTAGTTTAATTAACTCAGCCGCATGAGCTTTACGAAATCGTCTATCTAGAGATGATATGTATTGTTTTCATGAATTTCATCTGCAGGTCGCTTGAAGAATAGTAGAGTACGAGGGATTAACATTTGTTGCTATAAGGGGAGCATGTCATTTGGTGCCTCTCAACAATCCAAGTCAAGCACCGGCTCTCATCCATTCCTACTTGTCCGGAGGATATGTTCCACTCACCCATGAAAATAATCTTTTTCTTCTTTTTTTGTGATGTCTTTCAAATGGTAGAACCATTAATGTGCCACTATCAAGAATATAGAAACAATTTCAAGAAGGAAATTACTTCTGTGTGTAACTTAATTTATTTTATTATAAGGTGAGATCTTGTGTACATTAATGCTCAAATGGTAATTACACTCCGAATCAAAAGAAAGTATTTTAGTTGTAACGGGTTGACCGCTCGCCCGTCAACCCGTGGCGGGACGGGTCGACCCGTTTGACCGTTCTACCCACAGATCACTCATCTCAATACTACTTCTACTCATGATCACTTAACCCAAAAAAGTGTAAAAATATACCTTTTGAGGGAATAATGTTAGAAAACACATTGGACACTTGCAAATCTTGTGAAATAACATTATCGGCGGCCCCGCACTTCTTATCATGTGCGGATGTGATCACCCTTCAACTAAAATATGTTGGAAAACTCATAGGTGGGCACGAGTACACTGAAAGAGGTGCACCCATGCTCACTATTCGACTAAAACCACTTGGAGGATTTTCCAGGTGATGCAGGGCTGCTCTCGAGCTGCCACAATAATTTAAGTAATTTTCTTTTTTTATTTTCGAGTCTTGGGTTTTTCCGTTTTCATGCTTAATCTTCATTCATTAAGCCTACGAAAATTTCTTAACAATCCACCCATGTCAATTTAATTATAACATGAATACAAATGATGTCGAAAGAGAGTACATAAAAAACTATTGCATTAGAACAGGTAATTTTGGCTTTTAACCTTTCTTGGTAGATTATTATCAGATTTACTTGGCAATGAAATGAACATCATATCTTGAACTCATTGGTGGTTTGTGCAAAACTATAAAACAGTACCTAAACAGTAACTTCCCTAACATTTCTTTGGTTTTTCGTGTTGACCATGGAACATATCTTGGCATCATAAATGTTTCCCTACTCACACTCCTATAGGCAATTTCCCTTTGAGAGTATCTGTTGGATTTGGAAACAGATTAATCGTAATTTTGATGAAAATAAAACTTGTTGGTATGTTCATAATGAGTGCACTTGAGTGTACATATCAAGCTAAAAATAGAACAAAACAGAATAGAGCTTAGATCAGATCAGATGAATAATACAAGCGCATATCTAAGCTCTGAGAAGAATGTTTTGTTGGGAGAAGCGGTGACGGATCCGGATCCCGTCTCCCGGCGGCGCGGCGGAAGTTTAAAATTAGCACCGGGAAACGTTCAATACAATAAAACAAAACCAACAAACCATTCATAGGGGGTTCTTTGATTGTTACCTTGCTGGCGTCTAGGCGCCTGGCTCCGACCAGTTTCACGAGGAAACCGGCACTTCACGGTAGACGGCGGTAGATTACGTCTAATCAAGTCCACGACCAGATTTGATCTTCCGATCAACCTGCACTAGAAGGCTGATGGATTTTATCACGAACGGAATCACCTCGTCGCAGTGATAGAAACAAGTCCGATCACGTAGAAGACGGCGAGAGGCGGCGGCGCTTGGGAGGGCCGACGGCGGCGTGTGCAAGAGGAGGTGGGGGGGCGGCCGTCCTTTTGTGAGTGGAGGCTAGGTTTAGTTATGATGCTTGTCAATTGCAACCCTAGGCTCAAGACTATGTATAGGTGTGATGGGCTTGAACCGGCCCATTGGACCTGGGGCGGGCCCAGTCCAGCGTATGAACATTCGGTTCATCTGCATCACCGTGGTTTCATCATAATTCCGATGTGGGCCCACAACCATTGTGGCTCCGGAATCACAATTCCGGACTTGCCCATCGGATCATGGTAAAAGCGTTAGCAAAATTGCCCCATGATCCCCTAGGTATCACTAATAGTGCCTGCAAGAACCAGTTTTTCGTGGTTAGCGTACAGTACGGTCCTTTCAATCCATATATCCCGATCGGATCAACGACCATTGGTAAATCGAGAGTCGCTATAGATCCGATAGCTATGCGTACATCTTGGAGATCGAATAGTGACATCGCGAGTGTAACTAGGTAAACCTATTTACCTAAAACACTTCTAGTACTCTGGCCAGAGATTTATACACTATTATCCCCTCAGATAGCATAGGATATCCACGCATGTAAGCGAGCGGTGAATCCTCGACAACGAAGCATCGACTCCTACATGCATCGGGATCTCACCCAATCCCGCCGCCTAATGACCCCAAGTGAGTCGGCAAACGGGTCAAAGTGAGACGCCTATCATGTAGAGTCTCAATGACGTTTCGAGTCATGAGGACTAATCAGTACAACCAAGACCTCGGACTTATCCACTCGACAAATGGTAACCACTTGGAAAGTCCGAACGAGGGTAGTTCGATAGATCACCAGGTCACTATCTATCTGCATGCTCAGAACATCACAATATTCCCTACCAATGAAACATGGTACTTCACATCGCAGATACTAGTCTCAAGCTCGGGCAGCCTTATCCTCATTTTGACGGTCCAATCGACTAGGAACTAATTCAGAATACACAATGACTATTAGATGTGTTTCATGATAGCCGTCATACCCACTATCACATCTAACATACACTATGGTGCAGTCTAGGTCTTTATCCAACACAATTGTTAACATTATATAAACATAATGAAGATAAATAATGCCATAAACAAATGCGAATATCATATATAAAGACTGTCATATACAAGAGTCTATAAACCCCCACGCCACAAGTTGGCTAGTTGGGCATCTACTCTAACAATCTCCCACTTTCCCTAAAGCCAACTACTCATCAGACGCAGTCCCATTGTTTCGCGATGTTTTTCAAACAACGGTCCTGGCAAGGGCTTCGTAAGTGGATCAGACGTTGTCCGCAGATGCGACTCTCTCAACTGCTATGTCACCTCTAGCCACAATATCCCGGATTATGTGGTATTTTCTCAGTATATGTTTGGATCTTTGGTGAGACCTAGGCTCCTTTGCTTGCGCAACGGCACCCGTGTTGTCGCAGTACATCGGGACTGGACCAACTCCATTAGGAATGACGCCCAACTCTTGGACCAAATTCCTTATCCAAACCGCCTCCTTAGCAGCAGCTGATGCTGCGATGTACTCAGCCTCAGTGGTTGAATCCGCGATGGTGTCTTGCTTGGAACTCTTCCAAGAGACAGCACCACCATTGAGCATGCATACAAATCCAGAGGTTGACTTCGAATCATCCACGTCACACTGGAAGCTAGAATCAGTGTAGCCTTCCAGTTTCAGTTCACCACCCCCATAGACCATGAACATATTCTTAGTCCTTTGCAAGTACTTAAGAATATCCTTCACAGCCTTCCAATGTAATTGGCCGGGGTTGGACTGGTAGCGGCTCGTGACACTCAGAGCATATGCGACATCCGGTCTAGTTGAGATCATGCCATACATAATACTACCTATTGCCGAGGCATACGGCACATGTGTCATATTCTCTATCTCCTCATCAGTCTTCGGACACATAGACTTAGATAGAGTGACCCCGTGGCACATAGGTAGGTGTCCTCTCTTGGACTCTTCCATAGAGAACCGCTTAAGTATGGTATCGATGTAGGTAGCTTGGGTGAGTCCGAGCATCCGTTTAGATCTATCCCGATAGATCTGTATTCCAAGAATATAGGATGCTTCATCCATGTCCTTCATCGAGAATCTACTAGACAACCATACTTTAGTTGACTGCAGCATTCCAACATCATTCCCAATGAGTACGTGGCACATAGGTAGGTGTCCTCTCTTGGACTCTTCCATAGAGAACCGCTTAAGTATGGTATCGATGTAGGTAGCTTGGGTGAGTCCGAGCATCCGTTTAGATCTATCCCGATAGATCTGTATTCCAAGAATATAGGATGCTTCATCCATGTCCTTCATCGAGAATCTACTAGACAAACATACTTTAGTTGACTGCAACATTCCTACATCATTCCCAATGAGTAGAATGTCATCAACATAAAGTACGAGGAACGTCACAGCACTTTTAAATACCTTCTTGTAAACACATGGCTCCTAGGGATTCTTTATGAAACCGAATTCCTTAATTGTTTCATCGAATCTCAGGTTCCAACTTCGCGATGCTTGTTTGAGACCGTAGATCGATCTCT
>KQ992348.1:132685-147408 GCA_001598015.1 Dorcoceras hygrometricum
TATCTGCATGCTCAGAACATCACAATGTTCCCTACCAATGAAACATGGTACTTCGCATCGCAGATACTAGTCTCGATCTCGGGCGGCCTTATCCTCATTTTGACGGCCCAATCGACTAGGAACTAATTCAGAATACACAGTGACTATTAGATGTGTTTCATGATAGCCGTCATACCCACTATCACATCTAACATACACTATGGTGCAGTCTAGGTCTTTATCCAACACAATTGTTAACATTATATAAACATAATGAAGATAAAGAATGCCATAAACAAATGCGAATATCATATATAAAGACTGTCATATACAAGAGTCTATAAACCCCCACGCCACAAGTTGGCTAGTTGGGCATCTACTCTAACATGTTTTAGAAATCAAGATCCGGATCAGATCGCTCTAATGCCGCTTGATAGGATCAAATTACGATTTAGAGTTTAGGGTGGGGGTGAATAAACACTAATTGCAAACTTTAAATTTAAAACAATTTTGACATCAACTATGTTAGAAGCTGATTCCTGCACTCAATTCAATATGTTTTCTTGTGAAATAATTAAATATGCGGGAAGATCACAATTGAACAGTGAACTAGAACAGTGACGTGTGCAAGCTGAAATAATAAAATAGATAAGAGCGTCAAGTTTGTTTATGAAAGTTTGATGCATACATCTCCCTTTCTTCCAAACTTGAAGGATATCCACTTGAAGGCTTTGATCTAGAACACACAATATCCTAATCCACTCAGTCAGGATGCACTCGATATGAACTCCTAGTATCACTCGACAAACATCACACTTCTAATACAACACACGGGTTGTTAAAAAAATCTGAGAAGAGGATTCTTATAATTTAATATGTTCTAATACAAAGCCTATAGTATTCAGAATTCAACTGAAATACTTTACAAAAGATTCAAATGAAAAACAAAGAAAAATCATTGGTTTTTGGTCTTTTCTTTGTAAATCTTAGCTATAGACGTTGCAACGGAGGTTTTCTTCTTGCTGAACCAAGATCTTAGTCTAACCCAAGAACTGGAAAGTTCAACCTGTACTACACCGATCAATCTGTAACCTGCATAATCTGCATCTGAATAACCAATTAAATTGAAACTTGAGTCTTTGGGATACCAAAGATCCATGTTCTAAGTACCTTTTAAATATTTTAAAATACGTTTTACAGCAATGAAATGCGATTGTTTTGGATTAGCTTGGAAACGTGCACACATGCAAACTGTGAACATAATGTCCGGTCTACAAACGGTTAAGTACAAAAAGTGATCCAATCCTCCCACGATACAGTGATGCCTCAATGACAGTACCAGCTTCATCGTTATCCAGTTTGATTGAAGCACTCATCGGGATTGCAGCTGTTTAACATTTATCCATCCCAAACTTCTTTAATATTTCATTTGTATACTTGGCTTGACTTATGAAAATTTCATTCTCAAGCTGCTTTAATTGCATATCGAGGAAAAATGTTAGCTCACCCATCATGTCTATCTCAAACTTATCATGGATGAACTCATATCATATGCCACTAGGTACTGCACTTCTTCCATCTTGCTATCGCTTGACGAACTGGTTGAGGTACTCTGATCTGACTCGGAATCTGCCCAGTTGTTGTTTCCTGCCTCAGCAATTAGGACTTTGTGATCACGCTTCTTCTTGAAACTTTTTATGCTACCTCTATCCTGTCTCCGATCTGAAGCCTTTTTGTCATATTTATTTGGTCTGGTACAGTCTGCAGCAAAATATTAAGTCCTACCATGATTAAAATAGTTCAGATCAGTACAGGTATGTTAGTTTTTATGATTTTTATTAGAAAAGGAAGGAGAATGTTTTCTCATAAATTTCCCAAACTTCTTAACAAAGAGGTACATGACTTCGTTGTTGAGCTGTTCTGCAGATTTTTAGGCTTGTCCTTTAGCGGCAAGAGCCTTCACTTGTTGAGAGGTTGATGCTTCCTCCTCTGATCTGTTCACCAGCTCGAACTCAATTGCCTTCAGGTCTGCGAATGTCGTAGAGCTGAAGCTTGTTCAGATCCTTTGATTCCCTCATAACCATTGTCTTGACATCCCACTCTCTAGGTAGGGTTCTCATTACTTTAGGGATATCTTCCTGTTGTGTACGTCTTCCCGAGAGCTGCAAGTTCAATGACAATACAGCCGAGTCTCATCAAATTTTGCGATGGTTTCTCCACTTTTCATCTTGATGGTGTCAAACTTTTGAGTAGCCACTGTGAGTTTGTTTTCCTTTGTCTATTCATTCCTCTCACAGAGCTGAGTTAACTTGTCCCAACTTTCCTTTGCAGTTAGCACATAATGATCATACTAAACATGTTTTTGTTCAGTGTCTTAAAGATGATACCTTTTGCCACATTATCAAGATTGGCATTTTTCTTGTCTTCGGTCTCAAATCTGGGCTTCTCGACCATGCTTCGAACTCCATTTGATATTTGCAATGGCCGTTGGCTTTCATTATCTTCATTGGCCCATAAGTGATGAAAAACCACATGTCATCGTATTGTGCAGCTAGGTATGTCTGCATACGAATTTTCCAGGCTTCATAATCTTCTTTAGAGGACATAGGGATCTTGCCGAAAGATGCTATTTAAAATATGAATGAAGATTTTGAAAATTTGTTCAAAGACTGAGTTTCACTGCTTTGATACCACCTCTTAGGATCTGATCAAAGGTTAGAAGGGGGAGTTGAATAACATATTATAAAAATTTAAGAATGAAGTTGCAATAACTCTGGTTCTTGAAAAATTGAGCATCGGGAGATTATATCAAGTTTGGTTTTTATACCAAGCGAAAAATACTCGAAATAATCCTTATAACCGATCTATGCAATTTTTAAAATATTTGACAGATATGCGATTGAAGTTTTAAAAACAGTTTGGTCGAAACATTTTATAAACACCTAAAATGCTTCAATAATGCATTACTCAGTGATAGTGATACAATTATCTCGATCGCTGAATCTGAAAACTATTATATTTACATTGTATTCTTTTTAATTCAGGATTTAATTAATTTAATTTTAACTTTAAAATAAATTTTTTTGGCATTGCAATTTTTTTGGTATATGGTATATCTAACGAACGCGTGATGACCATAAATATTAATAGAATATTAATCAACATCAAGTCATTAAAAACAAGAATATAAGTAAACCGTATTCCCTCATCTATAACTTAGCGCAAAAGAATAAGAAAACTCCAAACAACTCTCCTTGTGCGTTTCTCCTTTTATTTTTTATACAATTCTATGTAGTTTTCAGCCATAATTTTTCTATTGTTTGTATATATAAAGATGAGTGAATTATACATTGGAATATTTTGTTAAATTGTGTTGACAATAAGGATAAATTATTTATTAACCAAATTGTTATATAGTTTGTTGCATAAAGAAACCATTTTCTTTTCACAAATCAGAGATGCATGGTGACATGAAATATTTTAATTGTTTATATATCTAGTGCTAGTACAATTAACTAATTTCATCCGGGGTCGATTAACAACACAAAAAGAAAGATAAATTCGAAAAGTATAAAAAAAGTATATTATGTATTTATGTTGACACTAAATTTGATAAATCTATAAAAATAGTATGAAACAAACTGAAGAAGAAAAAGATAAAACTTAATAATAAGGCTTTGTATAAACGATATTATAGACATAAAAATATTATTAGGAATATTATTATTACTGAATATAAGAAATATAGATTATTATTATTATTTTATATTATTATTATTATAGTATAGTTAAGCGAAGCTGAACATTTACTTCTCATACAAAATACCAATACAAGAAGAAGTCATACAGAGAATGAGAGAAACAACCCCCCATTTTCACCTTCCTTTTTCCCAAAACTTTAATTGAGATTCCTTTAATCCTCTGTTCTTCTTCTTCATTGGATTGTAATTTACAGATTCTCGGCTTAAAAGCTCGTCTTCTTATGTTATTTTCGTGCACGGTTTTTGTTCAGTTTGCTGTTTCACTGTTTTCTCTTGAACAAAAAGCATTAAAAAAAATTATTGGGTTTTTATTGTTTAGTTACTAATTTATGTGCAGATTCTTATCTGGGTTTTTGAAGAAAAGGGTTCGTACCCAGAAGGGTATTTGTGTTTAATAGGCTAAAAGAAAATCAAAGCTATAATAAATTATTTTCTGTGAAGACTTTTTTCAAAAGAAAACTGGTGTCTTGGGCTTTCCCGAGGTGAATTTTATTTGAATTCTGTGATTTCATTTGGAGTAAGGGGAAAGAATTTGAGACACATGGGAAAGCATGGACCTTGCTATCACTGTGGTGTTACAAGTGAGTTATATTTGTCTGTGTTTTTCACTATTTCAATTGGTCTTTCAAATTCATTGATTAGTTCTCCAATCATGATATGCTTATTCATTTTCTGCATACAGAACGATAGGTGGGAATGGAAACTATTTGGTCATTTCTTTGTGTATTGTGTCATGTTCTAGAATTTTAAATGGTCCTTGCCTTTTAACTTCCATTTCTGCCTCAGTCCATGAGAGTTGCATTTTGATAATTGCGTCTGAATTCTATTTGGGCTGCCCTCTCTTTTTTGTATGCTCACTGCCTGACTCTATTGGACCCTTTTGAGGAAAGACAATTGAGCTGATTTTCATTGTTCTCTAATGCAGTACAGAGTTTATATGCCAAATGAAATCAATACCTTGAACTCCCATGTTCGTCATGAGTTCCGATGATCAGAAATTTTGAATTTCTGTCAAGCAGGACTTGGTGTGTTGACTGCTGCTCTAGCCGCGAAGCCTAGATTATTTACTTATGGATTCTCATATAACATATAGAGGCTTTTTTTTTTATTGACTCGTAGGCTCTAACACAGCTTTTTGCAAAGACAGATGAAAGTTTCTTTGCTTTTGTATTTTAACTCTTGCAACCTTGTATAAACTTCATGTGTGTTCTTAGTATGACATTATAATGATCTGAACTTGCAATGGTGTATCACCAACCCATTAAGTATGCAGTTCTTCCATTGATTAATGTCATTGTAAGCACACACCTAATGCAAATTTTTGTGTGCTCTTCCTGAATGTGTTGTTTCTTTACACTTCTTTCCACAATTTCGTGCAAGCATGGCCATGTTCAGGTCTTACTTTTGATTTGTTTGATTATGCTTGTTGTGTTTGTACTTAAAACTTGTTTAGTGATCACCATTGTTTCCTTAGACTCTGCTTACTTAATCGACTTCAAATAATTATGCAATAGGTACTCCTCTTTGGCGTAACGGTCCTCCTGAGAAGCCTATACTCTGCAATGCATGTGGTTCTCGGTGGAGAACAAAGGGAACACTTGCTAATTATACACCTCTCCATGCTAGAACTGAACATGAAGAGTTGGAGGATTATCGGGTCTCAAAAGTAAAGACTATTTCTATCAAGAACAAAGAGCCGAAAGTTATCAAGAGGAAGTATGGTCATAATAATGATGATATTGCTGAATTTCGAGGGGTACCACCAGACTATGGTCTGGGGTTTCATAAAGGTTTTGATAAGGACACGAGCAACGGATCAAGTTCTGGCTCCGCAATATCTAACTCAGAGAGTTGTGTACAGTATGGCAGTGCTGATGCAAGTGATTTGACAGGTTTCGAGCTCTATACATTGGTACTCTGAGTAGATTGTTATGACGAATAACTAATCTCTATTTATCACAAACCATTTTCCAAAATACTTCGAGGTCATTGGAGGTGTCAATCAATAGTTTTATACTTCATAAGGGCACATGTAATCTGGGGATGAGGAATAAATGGTCAAAATTAAACGAACTTGTGACATCCGACTATGTTAGAAAGTAGAAACTATTTTCTGAAAAGTTGAGACCGTGGCTGGTGGTTAAAGTAATCAATAACTTTATTCTTTTGCACTACTAATCAAGCCAGAAAACATCATAACTATTAACCAAGAAATCGGGAAACAACTTATCCTGATTGCTTTATTACCCCCCTCATGGTCTTGTAAACTACCTTTCAAGTAATGCTCTAGAAAGAGACGACTATTAAATTTTGTCAAGAATTTTATCCTTTTATCCATCCGCTCCTCGCCTTTCAGGTCCATCACAACCTGCTGTATGGGATACAATGGTGCCTTCTAAAAAGAGAACTTGTGTCACTCGTTCAAAACCATCTCCAGTTGAGAAGCTCACTAAAGATCTATATACCATATGGCATGAACAATGGCCGAGCTTGTCTGGATCTTCAGAAGAAGAGTTGCTTCTTGAAAGTGGCAAACCTATGGTGTCTGTTGAAATTGGACATGGAAGTGTACTTATTCGGCATCCAAACTCTATAGCTAGAGAGGAAGAATCCGAAGCTAGCTCCCTTTCATTTGATAACAAGAAACATGCTGTAAATTCACGACACACAACTTTTCCTGGTCTTATGAAGGACAAAGGTATCGATTCATCAAGTCGAGCAATCGAGAAAATTAAGAGGCCTGCTAATCCGGGAATAGAACAAGATCGGATCAAAAGGTAATTGACAATCTCAAGTGCTGAGAAGAACTAACCATAAATTTTGATTTGGTGATCTCAAACTATGGAAGTTGATATGCACATATATCATTTGATTATTTCCTTATTCGAGTATTCAGAGAGGCACTCACATTTTGTGCATGCAAGGAAAATTATAAATATTTTTCCGTTGTCCGTATATGACAAACTTATTTTCTTATCTCTTCTTCAATTCAGAGGCAAAGATCAACTTGAAACAGTTCAGATTCTTGCACACCATAATTCTCCACTTTGTTACATAGACCTCCAAGTAAGTTGAGATGCAACTACACAAGCAGTTATTGATTCTGTCCCAGATGCTATGTTTTGTGGACAAATATTTGTGTCCTAATTTTATTGCTCAAATTTTATTTGTTCAAAACTTGAAACCATAGAAGCAGAAATATCTAAATAAGTGATGGTCCCTTTGTTCATCCTGACTTTTTTTTCTATCATGCAATTTTGAACTAGATAAGAACTGTGTTTCAGCCGTAGTTTCTTATCAATGTGAGGCTTAATTGTTCTTATATTTGTCCCATCATCCAATTCATTAGCTAACTGACAGCATCTAATTTTAAATGTATATCGTATGCCAAATATGATGATGAAAGAACCATGATACTTTTCATGATCAATGTTGTGTTGGTGCAGGATGTTCTTAACATGGACAAGTTTTTAAGCCATTTGACGACTGAAGAGCAGAAACAGTTGCTAAATTTTTTATCTCCAGTGGACACTTTGCGATCTCAGGATAGGTGTGCACTTTTGTTGGAATCATTATTTTGCAACGTAGAATTGTAGAAAATGGAGATACAATGCACTGTGTTAAATAGTAGCAATGTAATGAAAAGAGAATGCTACACAATACAGAATATACATGGTTCATTCATAAAGGTCTACACAACAACACAATCTCAGAGGGCTAAAACTTGTTCTCTCTTTGTTTATATTGCAATCATCAACTATTGGTGGAACTTTACTAGGAATATGGTAAGAAATCTTTCCTAACACTATATCAGTGACAGATTATAATCTTAACAATCTCAATATGGTTCAGAACATATTTTTTGGTTTACAAAACTAGTTTTTTGATTAATTGTTGGATCATGATTTCCTTCATTATCGAGTATGTGCTGATACCCGCAAAAGTTTTCAATTTAATTGCTATCTAATTCTTTTTTGTCCAGTCTCAAGAGCATGTTTGATAGTCCTCAGTTCAAGGAGAATTTGCTGTCCTTCCAAAGACTTCTTTCGGAAGGAGTTTTTGATAACTCGTTATCTGGGTTGAAGATTGAAGATTATAGGACTTTAAAGAAACTTATATTATTTAATTCTACAAAATCGAAGTGGGTAGAACATTATCAAATCTTTAAGGTTTGTTGCTGCAGAACTTTGATAATTACTTGAAACTGCCTTCATCTCTTGGATTAAAATATATTGATCCCTGTCTTTTTCGGTTAGGAGTTGAAAGGCAAAAATTGTGAGAAAGGATCAGAAGTGGCAGGGACATCCAATACCCTTCCAGCCGATTATTCATCCTGTGTGAAACCAACTCAAGATGGACAGCACCAAAAGTTACCAGGTAATCCGCTATTGTTTTAAAAACTTAAAGTTTTTGTTATGTTTGGGATGCTTCTGCTTAAGATTGAATCATTGAGCTCGAATATATGGAAAATGGTATAAATATTACTGTTTTCTGGTTGGGGATCTTTGTCACGGTATGAAAGTGGAGTGCCCTACTTTATTTCCTCGAATAGTATCATACAAATAGTATCACTCTCCTACAACTAGCAGCTGGTATGCAGATATGCGTGCGCATACACACACATATATAATATATGCCGATTTGTTATCGTGCACACCTTATGGTACACACCCAGTTTGTGCCACTTACGTGGTATACCATGATTGTGTGTATATATATTAATATCTGAAATGTTGTATTATTATTGTTATATAAGTTAGATACATGGAGAAATGTGAACACGGAATGAGTTATAGTTTCCCCAAGAGATGCAAACAAATCGCATCAATTGCTTGGGTTTGAGATGTCTTGAATCAAAGTAACACAAGTTCTTTTCATTCGATTTAAAGAGAAACGATCTACAATATAAGTGCTAAAATGAACTGTTATACTGAAATAAATTCTTCTCTCTGTACAAGGGTAAATTTCCCTTTAAAGCTACCAAAGATAGTGACAAGAGTCTCAAATGAACAACCGAATGCCTATCAGTTCCCACTCCTTGCACTTTATGCTTCTCTTTTCCTATCCTTCCACGTCAACTGTAGTAGTTACTGTAACTACTACGGGCCTTCCTGCTTGGGCCTTGATCATTCTCTTGTTAATTATGTAACATGGTAATGCTTACAAGTATCAAACAAATCATTCGGATTTGACTCAAATGTATTTATAAATGTCAGCTGGGTTCAGCTTCGATGATTTCAAGTACAAACCAAATAGATACTAAAATTGCTCTCTCATTTAATACAAATTTTTTCATTTCCTCCATTGTTGTACTTGCCGTAGTTCTTCAAATTTGAGATGTAGTTTACTTACTCCTCTCAAAAGTGATACTGGTTTGCTTGAACTTCAACAACAAAACTTGTTGCCTGATCTTTTCTCATCATTCTTTCTCAAATTCCACCAAGCGCAGATTTGTAAAGTTAATTAACATACTCTGAGATTCACCGACCGGCATTATGGTTTCTAACAAATTCTTTTTCAGGAGCAAATGCCGTAATGAAGAGCCCCCGGAGGATTACAACTAAGCCAAGCTACGACCAGAAGGAACTAACAGACAATGATGGGTCTTTCTTCAGTCCAAAACGACTCTTTTCTTCTCCCATCGACAACGTTTCCCTTGTTTTGGATTCATCCTGCTTTGCTGACGAAAGTTCGGAACAGGAACTGCTTCTAGACATCCCATCGAGCGGGTCTTTCCCACAAGCTGAACTCCTCATCCCAACATCGAGTTTTGGTGCTCAAGCGAGCACTAGCAGTAGTTCAGTGTTCTCCAATCTCAATCGCCGCTGATGTCCCCTATTCGAACTTGTTCCTTGAGTCACCGGGGCCATTTTGGTACTTTTGTTGCGATGCTGGTGATTGGTTTCTTTTCTTTCTTCTTGGTTTCTGTTTACTTCTGTTCAGAACAGGAATATGAGAATGAGGTTTGATATTTGCATCTTTACCCCTTCATGTCCTTCTGAGCTACATGAAATGTGGGATTGAAACAGATATGCCTCAAATGACCTTTCTTTCTTGAACTTTAATTTTTGTGTATAGTGTAAAAGGATTGTATGTCAAAATTCCATGTTGTAGATGTCATGATCATTATAAGAGTTTTTGAATTAACTAATCGAGTATGAGTGTTATTTAGTTTTCTCCTCAAGTCTTTAATTTTGAACGGGACCAAAAAGTAGGAATGACAATTTTTCCCGTGGATTTAGGGTCTCGTGGGAAAAATATTTGGGATTTTTTTAAATTTTTGAAGAAAATGAGGATGGAGATAGGGATGGTAACAAGGCAGAGTGGGGTCGGTTTTGTTTTTACCATCCCCGTCTTCGAATAATTCGAGAATTCTCATCTCCATCCCCACGGGGGACTGGTTCCGGGAGGATGATCTCATCCTCGTCTCTAACATAATTACATATATATATATACACACATTACGGTGGTGGGTTTGGGATGGGGATATCATTATCATCCCGGTCTCCATTTGATTTGGGAATTTCAAAAAATCCTTATATCCATCCCGTTTCGGGTTTTTCCTACGGGGTTCCAAATCTACGGGGAAAATTGTCATTCCTAGATGGGGATGGGAATAACGTCATTATATCCGAATCCGCCTCGATAATATATATATATATAAAATAACATATTATTAAATAATAATAATATATAATAGTAAATGTCATATATTATTTGTTATATCATAGGTGGGGATTGTGATCTCCCCATCCCCGAATCTATTAACATGAGGATAGGGAGTGAAATCACTTATTTATTTGGGGGCAAGGATGGTAATGACAAAATCGATCATATCCCGTCCCATTTTTGTCCCTACCAAAAAGTATATACATCATGTTTAGATGAATAGGTGTGGAAGTATAAGAGAATTCTCAGGCACCACATACAAGATGGACCAAAATGGTAGAATTCCTAAATAAAAACAATACAGTTGACAAAAAAGGTGTTATCCCAGAACAAATCTCAAACTTTTCTTTAGTAAAAATATTAAACTAAATTCCAAAGAGAAGATGGTTACTGATTGGGATATAGGTGGTCATACCTAAGCAGTATTCCTATAGAGGGTAGACCGTGGAAACTATTAACTGAACATATGTTTGTCCAAAGTTCACGTGTAATTGCAAGAAACTGGTAGGAGAATTACTAATTTGCGCGATCCGAGAGAAATAATATTTCAGTTGAATATGAGATAAAAAAAATTAATAAAAATAATTCGATATTGTTATCCTACCAAACACCATGTACCCATATATAGATTCTTCTATGTTTTAACTGGCTACAACTTTGTTTAGGAAATGACAAAGGTGACTTAGAAATCAACTATTTCACCATTTCAACTACATACTTCAATTTGGAGGCATTATTGGCCAGTGTAGAGATGTGGTGGCTTTAAACCCAGTCTTGTTTTTTTTTTATTCACATTAGCCGTAGACAAACAAACAAGATTGCTCATGTGTTAGCTAGACATTCTATGTTAATCCTTTCGTTGTTTAGGTGAAGACATCAATATATACTGGTGATCTTATGAGTATTTCTAATTCTAAATTAATTAAAGCTATTTCGTGTTGAATAAAACATTAAACTATTTGACATATATAAATAATTAATGATGCAATTTGCAACCCAAAAACAATGGGACTTGTGTAAGCAATTGATTTCATGGCGTGCCGCCGGCGCCCGTGTACACACACACATATATATATATAGATATACAAATTTGATATGATGGACACCCAACATGGGCACCATGTGGGCACCAAGCTGACGTGACAGCACCTGAAAGTGTCACGTCAACCTGGTGCCCATGTTAGATACCCACCATATCATTTCTTTATAAATATATATGACATTCAAAATAAGATATACACAATAATAATAATAATAATAATAATAATAATAATAATAATAATAATAATAATAATAATAATAATAAAAACAACAACAACAACAACAAAAATAATAACAATAATACTAATATTCTCATATAAACACATAAAAATATCACTCATATATAATCTAAATTTTGAAAGTCTAATTATAGAAAATTTAAAATAGGATTACTACAAAAAATAAAAAATATAGTTTACAGAAGAAATAAAAAAGTTTTATCACATTTACATTAAATAAAACAATTTTCAAGCATACGATATATAAAATGTAGCCAATCTTTCTAAATCTATATAAATAAAAAAATTCGAGTCAGCTGTATATTGACCCAAGCCCGATCCTGTCCCAATTATTTTTTGGCGTTATATTTTTGGTACAATCTTCCCTTGTGCAAGTATGCAACAGCAAGAAATCCAAAACCAAAATTGCTTGCCCATATCCTCAAATTTGAAGAAGTGGAAAAGTAATATCTTGCCTGTTGGCATTCCTAATGGCATTTTTTATGAAGAAACACCTAAATCCACAACAGAAACAAACTTATCAACAGAAAGATGCGGATAACTAACGTTAAGGCCAATAATTATAACTCTCATCACCCTCAGAAGGCCACCATCTTGGCCGAGGAAATGTCATACCCCGGCTCTTAGCGATCTCCAAAAAGTCTGTATCTCCACAGCCCTCTTCCGCTTCTCCTACAACCAAATTAAATGCGTGCAAAAAGTCCTTCAACATTCGAGTCTTTGTTCCCACAGAATTCGCAGCCACATCTCCATCTCCCATATTCTTCTCTTTCCCCTTGAGAGACATTGGCAGCTCACGCTTCCTGCCAACACCACCAACGGCACGGACCCTTGTATTTCTCAGTCCTCCATTTTCACGATCACCAACATACTTAAACTTGTCAATATCCTCAATACTTTTTCTAGCTATTCTCCAACCTGCAACCTCACGTGTTTCTTTATTGACATTTTCAACTTCGGTAATGTTACCAAATTCTTCATCCCCACCCATTCCGCTGTCTCTCATTTCAACACATCCATTGCCTACAGATTTATTATTACCTATAGTCCCATAACAAGTGTCATTTTTATGAGGCATTTCATATTTATTTGCCTTCACGTTCTCCACATGTTCACATGTTGTCATCAACACATCATTTCCATTACCGGTATCACAGTCATGCATGAATTTTTCAACTACCCCCTCTGTTTCCTCCAATTTTCCCCGTTCAACTTCTTTTGCATCCCTAAAAACACTCTCTGCAATCTTCTCCAGTGAATCATCACCAGAATCTGTACTCAGTAAATCAACAGTTTCGGGGAGTTTTCTTATGCCCTCATTCTCATCTAACTCGGTCGTAATCATCTCTGTGTCATCGATAGGCACTGTGTCACCATTCAATTCCTCGCAGACCTTGTTTTTCTTGGAAGTCAACTCATCACCTATCTCCACTCCAGAAATCCTAAGTCTTTTCTTTTTACGAAACCTAGCCTTCAAATCAATGCTCCTCGCGCCATCGGAAGAAGACTCATCTGGGTTCTGTTCCTCAGGAGGGGTGTGGAACACAGCGTCTTCTTCTCTTGAACTATTTCGATCAGCCGATTTATCGCTGCTATCAGGAAGCGAAACAATTACAATTCCGATGGGCGGGGATTGCATCGGTTCGGGAGACGACGAAATAGGGTCCGGGTTCGAATCCAGGAAATTCTCGGACTCCCTAGCTAACGGACAGTTCCGAAGCTTCACCTCCTGCGAAGCAGTTGGGTTGCAGAACTTAATTATTGATGCAAACCGATCTTCTTGTTCTTCCTCCATTCCTGCTCTCCGCATGTGATGACTGGGAGCGCGAAAATTTTAAATTTAGGGTTTAAGTGGACTGAATTTGGGGGTCTGGGGACTGCTAATGATCTCCCGCCTTCCCATAATAATCCCATTCATTTACTTTCGCTTCCAACTGGATGTCTGACGACACGGTGTCGTTTCAATATCTAAACATTTTTCCCATACGGAGATATTAAATATTAATATTTTATTAAAAAAATATGTATTAATATGAAATATGAATTTATTATAATATATCTCTATATAAAGATTATATCCAAATATATTTTCCTCATCTAATTATGTTTAAATATCATAGCATTTACTACGTGCATCACTCTAAATGATATAAATAATATAAATAATTGTCATCATTATGAGCATATTTAACAAATTTAATTATTAAAATCCTTGTTGTGCTATTAATTATTAGTACACCATCATTCACATAATCAGATCTGATATCCTGCACAACCAACTTCTCCACCTTCATCCCCGACTAACACGTGTCGTCATGTTATTGGACCGATATTTTAAGTTCAACTTTTTTGTTAAGTTTTTTATAAATTTGACCAATCACATGGTGTCACGCAGCAGTCGGAGAAGTATGTGGGGACGTTAGTTGTGCATGATATCGGATCTGTTCACATAATTATACTTTAATATAATTATATATATTAATTTTTTTTAAATGTAATGAGATAAAAATAATTTTTTGAAGTTTTAAATAATGGTTTGTGGAGAAATTATGGCTTGTGGGTGGTTGCCATTACCATCCTCGTCCCCAAACAATTAGGGGTCCCCCATTTCTATCCCCGTGGGGGATTCGTTAGGGAACGGGATCTCCATATCCGCCTTAAATATATATATATATATATATTAATATTATTATTTATTATTCTATATTATTATTACATACATATCTCTAATATATCATATAATATATATTGTATATATATATGTATATGTATTGTGTGTGTTATTAATAGATTATTATTTTTAAGTTTTTGAAAGTTTTGTAGTCATCTAAACATATATTAAATAATAACAGCATTATTAATATTGTTATATATATATATATATATATATATATATATATTGTCGAGGAAGGTACGGGGATTACGGGGATGGGGTAATATTATCATCCCTGTCCCCATTTGGTTCGGGGATTAAAAAAATCCTCATACCCATCACGTTTCGGGTTTTCCCCACGGGACCTCAAACCTGTAGGGA
>KQ992348.1:180510-212825 GCA_001598015.1 Dorcoceras hygrometricum
CTACAGTACCTGCGTTCGGCCGCTACAGTCCCTGCGTTCGGCCGCTACAGTGCCTGCGTTCGGCCGCTACAGTACCCCCGTGCGGCTGCTACAGTACCGGCGACCAAAAAAATTTTTTTTTTTTTATTTTTGAAAAATCGAAATGATGCAATAAGGCACAAACATGTATTGAAGGATCCGAGCCTTGGCTCTGATACCACTGTTGGCGACAATGGTGGATCCGGATCCTGTTTGCCGGGGGCGCAGCGGAAATCAAAAGTTGCCCCGAGAAACGTTCAATACATTCAAAAATCAATAAACATTCATAGTTTCCCGAGGGCGCAGCGGAAATCAAAAGTTGACCCCGAGAAACGTTCAATACATTCAAAAATCAATAAACATTCATAGGGCGTTTATCGAATTGCTACCTTGCTGGCGTCTAGGCGCCTGTCTCCGACCTGTTTCACGAGGAAACCGGCACTTCAAACGATAGACGGCGGTAGATCGTCAATCAGGTCCACGACCGAAAACAATCTTCCTCCGTCAATCTGCACTAGAAGATCTGATTGATTGTAGAACGAACGGATTCTCCTAATCGCGGTGATCGAAACAAGTCCGATCACGAGAAAAACCGGGCGGCGGCGGCGGCGGGCGACGGGCGACGGGCGGCGGCGATGGGCGGTCGGCGGCGGCATGAGGCGTGTGGGAGAGGGTGGACGGCTATGAGAGCTAGGTTGTATCTTGTGTTCTCTTTTGTGTGTAGTGTAGCCCTATGTCTAACATAAGTAGACCAATGATGGGCTTGAACCGGCCCATTGGACCTGGAGCGGGCCCAGTTCAATATATGAACATTCGGTTCATTTAAATCACTACGGTTTCATCATAACCCCGATCGATGATCAGATCGGACCGATCGAATCAGTTTCCAAAACTGAACGTTATGATGTGAAAAACAATTTTTCAGATACCTAGTCCAAAATGACAGTTTTGCCCCTCAACTTTGGGAAATCGTAATTTGACCCCTGTTGACTTTTAGGAAGTCGCACTCCCTAAAATCCTCCTCCTATGCTCAAAACATTGAGCTCAGTTTCCATGCGGAAATCATGAATCCAGTACTTGTGTGACCCTCAATGGTTCAGGGATACAGCTAGCCGTGGGCCCACAACCATTGTGACTCCGAAATCACAATTTCAGACTTGCCCAACGGATCATGGTAAAGCGCCTAGCAACATCGCGCCATGATCCCCTAGGTATCACTGATAGTGCCTGCAAGAACCAGTTGGTCATGGTTAGCGTACAGTACGGTCCTTTCAACACATATATCCCGATCAAATCAACGACCATTGGTAAATCGAGAGTCACTAGAGATCCGATAGCTATGCATACATCTTGGAGATCGAATAGTGACATCGCGAGTGTTACTAGGTAAACCCATTTACCTAAAACACATCCAGTACTCTGGCCAGAGATTTATAGACTATTATCCCCTCAGATAGCATAGGATATCCACGCATGAGAGCGAGCGGTGAATCCTCGACAACGAAGCATCGACTCCTACATGCATCGGGACCTCACCCAATCCCGCCGCCTAATGACCCCAAGTGAGTCGGCAAACGGGTCAAAGTGAGGCGCCTATCATATAGAGTCTCAATGACGTTTCGAGTAGTGAGGACTAATCAGTACAACCAAAACCTCGGACTTAACCACTCGACAAATGGTAACCACTTGAAAAACGTCCGAACGAGGGTAGTTCGAATGAATCACCGAGGTCACTATCCATCTGCATGCTCAGACTCGACAAATGGTAACCACTTGAAAAGTCCGAACGAGGGTAGTTCGATAGATCACCAGGTCACTATCCATCTGCATGCTCAGAACATCACAATGTTCCCTACCAATGAAACATGGTACTTCACATCGCAGATGCTAGTCTCAAGCTCGGGCGGCCTTATCCTCATTTTGACGGCCCAATCGACTAGGAACGAATTCAGAATGTATAATGACTATTAGATGTGTTTCATGATAGTCATCATATCCACTATCACATCTAACATACACTATGGTGCATTCTAGGTCTTTATCCAACACAATTGTTAACATCATATAACATAATGAAAATAAAGAATGCCATAAAGAAATGCGAATATCATATATGAAGATTGTCATATACAAGAGTCCATAAAACCCACACGCCACAAGTTGGCTAGTTGAGCATCTACCCTAACAATAGGGGCCTTGGGATATTCATTTGATACACACCAAAAGCTTCTCAGCTAATATTTTCTCCCTTCCTCTCCTCCCCTCACCGTCGTCGCCCGCCGTCGCCGTCGGAATTTATTCCGACCATTCCGGCGAGGAGATTCCGTCCGTGAAACTTTCGTCGGTTTTCTAGTGCATACGGGTGAAGGAATTGAGATTTTGATCGTGGACCGGATTAGGATACCGTAGCTATTCAATCGTAGAAGTACCAATTTCCCCGTGGCATTTGTCGGAGCCAGACGCCTAGACGCCAGCAAGGTATACTCTAAACATTCTATGAATGTTTTTATTATTATATAGGTATATTGACCGTTCTCGGGCTCCAATTTTTAATTCTTTCCCTGTGCCCCGGGAGCTGGATCCGGATCTGCAGCTGTGCCAACACGTGCATGGCAGGATTAGGCAGGTGTTACCATTGCAAGGAACCGAGGAATATTTCTAAGGATTGCCCAAAGAAGAGACAGTCCTCGGGTCATGTATACGTGATGCATGCGGAGGCTACAGATCCAGACACGACATTGATCGCGTGTATTCCGTTTTAGAGTTTCCATCGTTTCCGTGCTCCTGGAATGTTGGTATTTGTTGTGTTATAAATTGCATGCCGAGTAGAGCACTGCTAGGAGATTCTATGCCTTAGGTTGCTGTGTTGAATCTAAGTAGAACTGTTAGAGCTTCTAGGACTTACCTTGGGAACTTAGACGGGTAGGACTAGTGTTAAAATAAAATTTATAAGTTTTGGTGATAAAAAAATAAGACTGAGAACTGAACTTTAGTATTCGCAGAATACAAGAGAAGGAAACTTTTCAGATCTCGTGACGTCATGACCATTGGGTTAAAGAGTTAAGATTCGAGGAATCTGAGTAAGTTACGTTGACAACTGAGTTGATCATTCGGGATTTGTTCAGACACCAAGTCAAGTATTCAGCTATTCAGATGTCAACTATCGGGTTGGTTTTCTCAAATCAGAACTGAGCAGAGTTAAGTATTCAGAGATTCAGATTTCTGTTATCGGGTTGATGCTTTCGAATCAGATTCGGGTATTTGGATCAGTTGAGTATTCGGTCGGTTAATTCAGATATCAGGTCAGGTTTTTAGAGTTGAAAGTATTCAGTCATCTCAGTAACAGATTCCGTTATATTGACTCAAGTGGTATTATTCAGATTTGAGAGTATAAACAGACTCTACTCAAGTTACTTCAGATATCAGCGTTTCAGATTTTGTTACAGAGCAAACAGGGTACATCAGATTTGATGTTATCAGAATTTTTTGATTCGGACTCAGAACAGTGTACTTTCAGAAGTCGCTAACATTTCAAACATGACAGAGTAACGTCGATACTCAGATTTGTTTAAGATACATAAAGAGAGTATCTTTCAGCTTTCTTTATTGAGACAGGAGTGAGCTTCGATTATCTTTAGAAGTTATCAAAGAATTATTGAAAGAGAATCAACGGTCCAAGTTTAAACTGTATAAAAGGCTGAAATTAAGGAGACAGAATCAAAGCTATTTTTGGGTGAAATTGCACAGTATGTAGAATGCTTGATACGATGATTACCCGCTTTGGAATATAAGTAAATTTAGCCCTGATGAGCGCAGTTAACCTTTTGCATGGCATTAATGGAGCATTAAATACTATGATACGATGAAGATATGCAAAAGAGCTTATCTCTTCTGGCTACATTTATTGACCTTTGAAGACAAAGAGTATAAAAGGCTGAAGAATTCAAATGAAGAAGTCTTCTGCGACTTCCACTCTTATACGCTATCAGTGATTTACAACGTTCATTCTTTGTCATCAAAAAGCTCTCAAATATTCACTGGAACTTTTCATTGCAAAAATATTCTAAGTCCAGTATTACAACTCGAAGAACAATCAAGTTCAGCATTCATAGTTTTAACCTTCGAGTTATCTTCTGGTTTACATTTGTAAACAGTTCTTGTTGATAAAAGAACCAGAAGATCTACAATACTCAATATCATCGTATTTCATTGTAATATTTATCTTTGAGTCTGTAAAAGGCTTGTTGTGTGAAGCGGTCTTGAAAATCACATTGATTGTATTCAGCAGTCGTATCTGCTTGTAGTTGAAGTTGCTAGGAGTTCATCTTAAGCAAGGCTCGGTGACTGGGTGTAGACAGAAGCTGTGTGCATCAAATTTCTTCTAGTGGAACCTCCCTGAAAAGGAAGAAGGGGAGACGTAGGATTTATATCCGAACTTCCATAAACAAATTCTGAACCTTGCACTTTTACTTTACTGTATCACATTCATATTTATACTGTTCACTGATTGATCGACTTCTTTCCGCACAATATTTGTTAGTCGAGAAATCAGATTTGGGACTGAGATACCTCGGATCTGGTAACACAGATACGAGTTAAGCGAGGCGCTTGTAAAAATTGTTTTAAAGGTTTCGAAAATTTAAAATACAAGGAGTTCATTCAACCCCGCTTCTGAACTCCTAAGGCTGTTTTCGATCCATACTGATCCTATCAATTGGTATCAGAGCCTGCGCATCTCAGTTATTGAATTACGTTCTATATATTTCAAAATATCTACCTCACATAACAAGATTCCCATGTTTTCGAAGGAGGACTATGATGATTGGAAGATCAGGATGCAAGCGCACTTGGCCGCGCAATATGATGACATGTGGTATTTCATCACGAATGGTCCCATGAAGATCTTGAAATCCAATGCTGCAATAGCTATAACTGAAGGAGCACCTCAGTGGGTTGAAAAGAATCGACATGAATACACAACTGAGGACAAGAAAAAGGCAAATCTGGACAATGTGGCTAAGGATATTCTTTAAAAGACGCTGGATAAAAACATGTTCAGCAAGATCAAAACCTGTGCCACAGCGAAGGAGATTTGGGAGAAGCTGATTCAAATCTGTGAGGGCAACGATGAAACAAGGAGAATAAACTTACTATGGCCCAAAATAAATATGAATCAATCAAGATGCGAGAGGGAGAGACCATGGCTGAGTTCGACGAGCGTTTCAGTGCTGTTGTGATAGAGCTTACAAGTTTGTGCAAGTAATACAACAACCGAGAGTTGGCACTTAAAGTGATGCGAGCGCTGCCCAGGGAGTGGGATGTAAAGACGATGGCTATGCAGGAGTCTAAGAACCTAAACAAGTTAGAGCTTCATGATCTATTTGCGAACTTGAAGGCATATGAGTTTGAATTAGAGACAAGATCTGATGCAGGACCGTCGACATCTCAACCAACTAAAGCTCTAACTGCAACAACATCAGAACAGTGCTCACCAAGAAAATCTGTGGATCAACTCAGCAACGTGTCATGTCCTTCTTCGTCAAGAAGTTTGGGAAATACCTGAGAAGATGTCAAAATCCTTCTTTTAATTATAACAAATCTGAAAAATTGTCTACTAATATGAATTGCTTCAACTGTGGTCGTCCAGGTCACTTTGCTGCGGACTGTAATAGGCCAAATAAGGAGGACAGACCCAAAAGGGATGAGAAGAAGGACGATAGATCCAAGGAAAGATCAAAGGAGAGAAGGATGAGGACAATATCTGACAAAATACCAAACAGAAAGAATGATAGAAAAGTGCTTGTTGCAGAAGAAAGCAACAAAAACTGGGCAGATTCAGATTCCGATTCTTCATCCAGTAGCTCTTCATCAAGCGATAGTGAACAGGAGAGGGATGAGAAGAAGGACGATAGATCCAAGGAAAGATCAAAGGAGAGAAGGATGAGGACAATATCTGACAAAATACCAAACAGAAAGAATGATAGAAAAGTGCTTGTTGCAGAAGAAAGCAACAAAAACTGGGCAGATTCAGATTCCGATTCTTCATCCAGTAGCTCTTCATCAAGCGATAGTGAACAGGAGGAAGTTCACTGCCTGATGGCTAATCAACCTTCTGATGACGAGGTATTTGATTTCTCAAACATTGAATTCACACGAGAGGACCTAATTAACGCACTCAATGAAATGATCCATGAGTACAAGAAGCTTTCTCAAACATTCGAGGAAGTCAAAGCTGAAAACATGGATTTGAAAAATAGTTCAGTGGAACCAAGCACCGCTCAACTTGGTGAAACTGAAAGTTTACAAATCGAGTTGAGTAAGCTGAAGACTGAGAATGAATCGTTGAGATTAAGATCCTGTGAGCTCGAATCTGAAAACGAAAGGTTAAATCTGGTGATGAGCTCCTGGACCCAGTCTTCTGTTTCTTTAAGCAAGCTGCATGAAACTCAAAAGCCATTAAATGATAAATATGGCTTAGGTTTCAATATTGGAGAAAGCAGTTCCGGAGAGACCTGTACTCAGTCAAATCTGGTATATGACAAATTCAAAAAGATGAATTTCGTCAAAGCCAGTGTGATACATGATACATGCGAGTCGGTAAGGTATGATGACCAGATCTCGGGGCAACTGAATCAGAAAGGGAAAGCTGGTATTGGCTATGTCAGACCCGAGAACTCTAAGTCTAGTTGGCTAAAGAACAGACTTGACACGGAAAAGGCGAAATCTGGATCTAAGTCGTTTGTTCAGAACCAACAAAGACGTGGTTCTAAGAAGGTCAAATCTGAATGGAGAAAGGTTCAGCCCCGAAGAGATCTGAATGGTCAAAATACCAAATCAAAGCTCAACAGATCTCACCATATTCTTGCACACACCCTTATGGACTTTCATACTGGGAAAATTGTTAAGGTAATTCAAGTATGGGTCCCGAAAGGGGTAATCCGATCAGGACCCAAGTAAAATTGGGTACCAAAATCTGTTTTCATGATTTCAGGGCAACAGGTACAAAGCTGGAGATGAGTCAATTATATGGTACCTTGATAGTGGTTGTGCACGTCACATGACCGGAAACCCAAAGCTGCTATCAGATGTGACACCTCACAAAGAAGTGAAAATCATTTTTGGTGATAACTCACATGGTAACACTATGGGTAAGGGGTACCAAAATCTGTTTTCATGATTTCAGGGCAACAGGTACAAAGCTGGAGATGAGTCAATTATATGGTACCTTGATAGTGGTTGTGCACGTCACATGACCGGAAACCCAAAGCTGCTATCAGATGTGACACCTCACAAAGAAGTGAAAATCATTTTTGGTGATAACTCACATGGTAACACTATGGGTAAGGGTAAGCTTACCCACGATAACATTTAAATATCTGATATTTTAGTTGGTGAAATTTTGTGCTATAATTTAATTAGTATAAGTCAACTGTGTGACAAGGGTTGCACAGTTAGCTTCCAAAAGCACACTTGCACAGTTCAGAGTCCAGAAGGTCTAACTATATTGGTAGGTAAAATATCGCGGAATACCTACATTATCAATTGGTCAGAGCAAATGGGATCTGAACAGATCTTCCTGGCAGCTGAATCTTCCAAGAGTTGGCTATGGCATCAGCGAATGAATCATCTGAACTTCAAAACGCTTGCCAAATTGAGTCAGCATGAACTGGTTTCTGGTATGCCTAAAATCAATTTTTCGAAGGACAAGATATGTGCCGCGTGTCAGCTTGGTAAACAAATCCGTTCTACCTTTAAAAAGAAATGCGGTAACGTTATTCCCGAAGCCTAGAGCTTTTACATATGGATCTTTTTTGTCCTACTCACGTAACAAGCTTAGGGAGAACGAATTACACCCTTGTAGTCGTTGATGATTTTACAAAATTCACTTGGGTGTTATTTTTAAAATCAAAATCTGATACCGCTGACCAACTGATTCGGCTTTTAAAACGTTTACAAAATGATAGATCTTGTACAGTCAACAGGATAAGAAGCGATCGAGGTACCGAGTTTTTAAATCAACAATTATCTTCTTATCTGGATGACGGAATAAAGCATGAGCTTTCTGCAGCTAGAACTCCTAAACAGAACGGGCTGGTTGAGAGGAGAAATCGTACTTTAAAAGAAGCTGCTAGATCTATGATTGCTTACTCCGACATTTCACAAAAATTTTGGGCAGAAGCAGTTAATACAGCTTGCTACACTCAGAACAGATCAATGATAAATAAGTTGCACGACAAAACCCCTTATGAGATCTGCAGTGGCAAGAAACCTGACATATCATATTTCAGGGTGTTTGGGTGCAGATGTTTCATTCATAATAGTGGTAAAAAGCACCTAACAGCTTTTGATGCAAAATCTGATGCAGGTATCTTTCTAGGTTATTCAACGGTGAGCAAAGCTTATCGAGTTTTCAACAATCGAAGTCTGGCTGTTGAAGAATCAGCACACGTTGTCTTTGATGATACTAGGTTTAGACAACTCAGCTGCGATCCCAACGATTTATGCACACGTCTAGAATCATCCAGCATTGATGACTCAGATGATGACGTGCCACAACAAAGACACTCAGCAGAGATACAACCAGAGCTGGACACACCGCACGACAATGCTCAAGATCTGACAGGTAACCCAACAGTCGTTGATTTGACTAATGCTGAACGGGTGCAGGAACAAATCTATTCAAGTGTGCTAGCTGCTGGAACTGAAGCAAGATGTTTCACAAATAGATCCATATTACATCAATCAACATCTGATGCACAAGATGCGAGCACATCTCATCAAATGACATCTGGTTAAAATCTAGGACAAGGATCTTAGCAATTGGTGTTAGACAACCCAGATGTGACCATACAGCCAAACAACGAAGCTGAACAGGAAGTAAATCCAATCGGATCTGATCTCCGATGGAACAGAAATCATCCACCCGAGCAGGTCATAGGGTAACATTAATTCTCCTGTTCGCACACGAAGCCAGCTTATGCATGATCATTTTGATTCAGCATTCATATCACATATAGAACCTAAGCAGATAGAAGAAGCCTTAGCAGACCCAAGCTGGGTAGATGCAATGCAAGAAGAACTAAATCAGTTTAAGCGAAATAATGTTTGGCAACTTGTACCTAGACCTTCTAATCATTCAGTGATAGGAACTAGATGGGTCTTTAGGAACAAACCAAATGAAGATGGAGTAGTAATAAGAAACAAAGCTAGACTAGTTTCTCAGGGCTTTAGGCAAATGGAAGGAATAGATTTTGATGAAACTTTTGCTCTTGTATCCCGATTAGAAGCCATCCGCATGTTCTTAGCTTATGCTGCATATAAAGACTTTAGAGTTTTTCAAATGTATGTTAAGAGTGAATTTCTTAATGGCATCTTAACAGCGGAAGTGTATGTTACACAACCTCCTGGCTTCGTATATCATACATATCCAGATTACGTTTATAAATTGGATAAAGCTCTATATGGGTTGAATCAATCACCCAGATCTTGGTATGATACACTGTCTAAGTTTCTGATTGAGCATGATTTCACTACAGACAACAGTTGATTTAGTTTCTACAGATTTCTTTGTACAGTCCGAAGCAGAGATAGTTTCTACAAATCCAACTGCACAGACACAGGCAGAGGTAAATTCTTCAGAGCCTATTGTACAGATAGAGACAGACTCAATTCCTGCAGATCCGATTTTATAGATATCGGATTCATGTGTAAATTTATCCAGTCCCCATGTTTCTTCTGAATCTCGCATGCACTTCGATTCCTCCGACATTCCTCTCAGCGATAACATTGCTGATGACCAATCCTCCATGCCCCCTACGACCGATTTCATAGAAGCCTTTTCTCAGCTCCGTAGCTCAATTAATCACATGCAGTTTGACTAAATTCGGCAAAAGGATGATTGGGAACATCTCAAGGATATGATTTTTGAAGGAAATTTGGAGTCTTGAGAAGAAGCTCACTGAGATGTTGGAGCAACAGGACAGCTTTTATAGAGGTCTGTTCAAAAATGTTTTCCAGGAGATTCAGATTCAGAAGAATGCCCTATCACTTGAGCTGTTTGAGTTTAAGAAAGGGGTTGGAGCACAAAATGCATTCTTGATATCTGATGTGACTGATATCCATTCTCACACCAAGGAAATTCAAGCTCTAAAGATAGACTTCACTAAATTTCCAACAAAGGTCAGAGGAGGGCATTGCTCACGTAAGCGACCAACTCTCTGAAATTATCGCCTACATTAATCGGGGTGGTAATGACAAAAAGGGGGAAAGTGGCAGCCATGGCCCGCAGCCTCCGCCTGATGATAGGGATAGAAGTGGTTCTGGTGGTAATGGTGGAAGAAGTAGAGGAGGTAGGAGTGAATCGTCGAAAAGAATATATGACAGCAGTGGTGGCCCTCGTAAGAGATCTGCTGAATATTGGTTTGGAGGAAAATAGAGTTAAAACAGTTGTTTCTTTTCAGTTCCGTTGTACGAAACTTTTGTACTTAGCGATATTTTCTTATATAAAATTTTTAAGCAGACCTGGAGCAATTTATTGTTGTCTCTTTTAAGTCAAAGGCTGTTAAGTTTTGTCATCACCAAAAAGGGGGAAATTAGTTAAGAAAAAATTTATAAGTTTTGGTGATAACAAAATAAGACTGAGAACTGATCTTTAGTATTCGCAGAAGACAAGAGAAGGAAACTTTTCAGATCTCATGACGTCATGACCATTGGATTAAAGAGTTAGGATTCGATAGTTCTGAGTAAGTTGCGTTGATAACTGAGTTGACCATTCGGGATTTGTTCAGACATCAAGTCAAGTATTCAGCTATTCAGATGTCAACTATCGGGTTGGTTTTCTAAAATCAAAACTGAGCAGAGTTAAGTATTCAGAGATTCAGATTTCGTTATCGGGTTGATGCTTTTGAATCAGATTCGGGTATTTGGATTAGTTGAGTATTCGGGTCGGTTAATTCAGATATCTGGTCAGGTTTTCAGAGTTGAAAGTATTCAGACATCTCAGTAACAGATTCCGTTATATTGACTCAAGTGGTATTATTCAGATTTGAGAGTATAAACAGACTCTACTCAAGTTACTTCAGATATCAGCGTTTCAGATTTCGGTACAGAGCAAACAGGGTACATCAGATTTGATGTTATCAGAATTTTTTGATTCAGACTCAGAACAGGTACTTTCAGAAGTCGCTAACATTTCAGACATGACAGAGTAACGTCAATACTCAGATATGTTTAAGATACATAAAGAGAGTATCTTTCAGCTTTCTTTATTGAGACATAAGTGAGCTTCGATTCTCTTCAGAAGTTATCAAAGAATTATTTAAAGAGAATCAACGGTCAAAGTTTAAACTGTATAAAAGGCTGAAATTAAGGAGACAGAATCAGAGCTATTTTGGGTAAAATTGCACAGTATGCATAATGCTTGATACTATGATTACTCGCTTTGGAATATAAGTAAATTTTGCCTTGACGAGCGCAGTTTACCTTTTGCATGGCATTAATGGAGCATTAAATGATATGATACGATGAAGATATGCAAAAGAGATTATCTCTACTGGCTACATTTTTTGAACGTTGAAGACAAAGAGTATAAAAGGTTGAAGAATTCAAATGAAGAAGTCTTCTGCGACTTCCGCTCTTATACGCTATCAGTGATTTACAACGTTCATTCTTTGTCATCAAAAAGCTCTCAAATATTCACTGGAACTTTTCATTGCAAAAATATTCTAAGTCCAGTATTACAACTCGAAGAACAGTCAAGTTCAGCCTTCATAGTTTTAACCTTCGAGTTATCTTCTGGTTTACATTTGTAAACAATTCTTGTTGATAAAAGAACCAGAAATTATACAGTACTCAATAGCATCGTATTTCATTGTAATATTTATCTTTGAGTCTGTAAAAGGCCTGTTGTGTGAAGCGGTCTTGAAAATCACATTGATTGTATTCAGCAGTCGTATCTGCTTGTAGTTGAAGTTGCTAGGAGTTCATCTTGAGCGAGGCTCGGTGACTGGGTGTAGACAGAAGCTGTGTGCATCAAATTTCTTCTAGTGGAACCTCCCTGAAAAGGAAGAAGGGGAGACGTAGGATTTGATATCCGAACTTCCATAAAAAAATTCTGAACCTTACACTTTTACTTTTACTGTATCGCATTCATATTTATATTGTTCACTGATTGATCGACTTATTTCCGCACAATATTTGTTAGTCGAGAAATCAGATTTGGGACTGAGATACCTCGGATCTGGTAACACATATACGAGTTAAGCGAGGCGCTTGTAAAAATCGTTTTAAAGGTTTCGAAATTTAAAATACAAGGAGTTCATTCAACCCCCTCCTTCTGAACTCCTAAGGCTGTTTTCGATCCATATTGATCCTATCAACTAGCGGACCTAGAAATGTTTTAGGCATCTAAACTGTTTATTGACATCTAGATTGTTTGTAAACGCGTGACTGTGTTGACGTTTCGATTTCAGGAAAGATCCGTATTTTAGGTGTCACTACCATTGCCTTGCAAGATTCAGGGGCGACTCACTCATTCATATCAAGTGCATTCATTCAGAGTATGAGTATTATCCCGGAGAGCCGTCAAGGGAGGATTTAATGACGGCCAGTGTTGTTCAGGGATTGGTGATGATGTTTCAGGGTCATGCAGTCAGGGCAGACTTGATCGTATTTCCGATGCCGGGATTCGACCTCATTCTAGGGATGGACTGGTTGACCGAGTATGGAGCAGTGATTGATTTCCATCAGAGGTCAGTGACGATCAGGCCGCCAGGGTAGGAGACTTTCCTATTCGAAGTAGTGAAGGGACCGTGGAAGCCCAGATTTATCTCTTTTCTGCAGGCTAGGAGGCTAGTCGAGCTTGGGTGTCAGTCGTTCTTGGCCAGTGTTACCACCTTAGTAGATTCAGCAGGCCCTTCACTATCTAAGGTGGAGGTAGTCAGGGACTTCGCAGATGTTTTCCCCGATGACGTTGTGTGAATTCCACCGGAGCGAGAGGTGGAGTTTTCGATTGAATTGGTGCCAGGTACAGTGCCCATCTCTAAGACACCGTACCGACTGGCTCCTACCGAGATGAAAGAACTGAAAGAGCAGATTCAGGAGTTGCTCGGCAAGGGATTTATTCGCCCTAACTTTTCTCCGTGGGGCGCACCAGTACTGTTCGTAAAGAAGAAAGATGACAGTATGAGGTTGTGCATCGACTTCCGGGAGTTGAACTGGGTTACAGTAAAGAACAAGCACCTACTACCGAGGATTGAGGATTTGTTTGATCAGTTGCAGGGGGCTTTGGTTTTCTACAAGATTGATCTGAGATCTGGTTACCAGTTACGGGTCAGAGAGGAGGACGTGTCCAAGACTGCATTCCGGACGCGTTATAGCCACTATGAGTTTTTGGTGATGCCGTTTGGACTGACGAATGCCCCAACAATCTTCATGGATTTGATAAACCGAGCTTTCGGCCAGTTCTTAGATCAGTTCATCATCGTATTCATCGACGACATATTAGTCTACTCCAGGATCTTAGAGGAGCATAGAAAGCATTTGCAGACCGCACTGCAGACACTGAGAGAGCACAGATTGTACGCTAAGTTCAGTAAGTGCGAGTTTTGGCTTGAGCAGGTGGCATTTTTGGGGCATATCATTTCTAGAGATGAGATTTCAGTCGACCCATCAAAATTTGAGGAAGTACAGAACTGGGGGATTCCAAAGAATGCAGCAGAGATTTGCAGTTTCTTGGCTTGAGCAGGTGGCATTTTTGGGGCATATCATTTCTAGAGATGAGATTTCAGTCGACCCATCAAAATTTGAGGAAGTACAGAACTGGGGGATTCCAAAGAATGCAGCAGAGATTTGCAGTTTCTTGGGTTTAGCCGGATATTATCGTAAGTTCATCAAGGGCTTCTATTCGATTTTAGCGCCCTTGACAGCCCTGACCAAGAGGATGCGAAATACGTGGAGTCCTGAGTGTCAGAGGAGCTTCGATCAATTGAAAGAGGCTCTCACATCAGCTCCAGTCTTAGCGATGCCGATAGATCAAGAGGAGTTTGTGGTGTATACAGATGCTTCCCTGAGATACCTATGTGCAGTTCTGATGCAGGGTGGCAAAGTCATTGCGTATGCGTCAAACAACTGAAGAGTTATGAGCAGAATTATCCGACGCATGATCTGGAGCTTGCAGCAGTAGTGTTCGCACTGAAGATTTGGAGACACTACTTGTATGGTGAGAAGTGTCAGATTTTCACTGACCATAAGAGCCTCAAGTACTTATTTCACCCAGAAGGAGCTGAATATGAGGCAGCACAGATGACTGAAGTTAGTTAAGAACTACGATTGTGACATTAGCTACCACACGGGTAAAGCTAATGTTGTAGCAGACGCTTTGAGTCGGAAAACTTCAGTGGTGGCATGCTTATCAGTCGAGCAACCACTACAGATTGAGATTCAGAGGTTCGGGTTGGAGTTTTATTCAGGGGGCTATGCACCAAGTTTAGCAGCGCTCACAGTTCAGCCGACTCTTCAGGATCGGATTAGGGACGGTCAGGCCGCTGACGAGCTTACAGCAGTGGAGACAGAGAGATGAGGCCAGAGGCCGGGGTCTATATACAGTTGAGGATGGGATCACTCGTTTCAGGGGTCGTATGTGGGTGCCGAATACTGAGCAGTTGAGAGCTGAGATCTTATCAGAGTCTCATGCATCATCGTACTCCATCCACCCAAGGGTACGAATATGTACAGGGATTTACAGACTCTTTATTGGTGGCCGTGATGAAGAAGGACATCGGACAATTTATATCCGAGTATTTGACCTATCAGCAGGTCAAGACAGAGCTCCAGCGACCAGCAGGGTTGCTACAGCCACTCCCTATCCTGAGTGGAAATGATAGAACATTACGATGGATTTCGTGGTTGGATTACCCATGAGTCCCAATGGCTACACAGCGATTTGGGTGATTGTGGGCCGACTCACCAATTCCGGGCATCTCCTATCGGTGAAGACCACTTTCACTTTGACACAGTATGCATAGCTATACATTAGAGAGATTGTTAGGCTGCATGGCATTCCAATCTCTATTGTGTTAGATCGGGACACCAGGTTTATATTTGCATTTTGGAGGAGCTTGCACACCGCATTGGGGACCAAGTTATTGTTCAGTACAGCTTTTCACCCTCAGACAGATGGCCAGTTGAAGGAGTCATTCAGATTCTAGAGGATTTGCTGAGGGCATCGTAATAGACTTTCAGGGTACTTGGGATTCTAGATTTCCCTTGGTAGAGTTCACGTACAATAACAGCTTTCAGGCGTCGATTGGGATGGCTCCCTTGAGGCTCTGTACGGGAGAAGATGTAGGTCTCCCGTGCACTGGGACGAGGTTGGCGAGAGAGTGTTGACTGGACCAGAGATGGTGCAGCAGACAACGGACATTGTGACCCTGATGAAAGATCGGATGAGGACAGCCTAGAGTCGTCAGAAGAGTATGCCGATCATAGATGACGAGATCTGGAGTTGGCAGTAAGGGATCACGTATTCGTGAGAATATCTCCCATGAAGTGCGTGATGCGTTTTGGTCGGAGAGGCAAGCTCAGTTCGAGATTCATTGGGCCATTTGAGATTTTGGAGAGGGTCGGTACGTAGGCGTATTGGATAGCACTACCACCGAGTCTGTCAGCAGTGCATAATGTGTTCCATGTATCGATGCTACGGAAGTATGTCCCGAATCCGTCGCATGTGCTAGATTTTGAGACGCTTCAGTTAGCACCAGATCTATCTTTTGAGGAGCGACCAGTTCAGATCTTGGCATGAGAGGAACGCAGGCTTAGGGCACGGAGTATTCCTGTAACGCCTAGGAATTTTGCTACCCAAATCGCATGCCTTATCGTTTTATTTAATTATTTGCATGATTATTGTCTTCTGATTTATTTGGCTTGGATTTCGAGTCCTTTTTTGTGTTTGTATTTAGATGAGCGAGGTTGGAAGGAAGACGACGGGGACACCGAGGTAATGAGGTTTTCAATGAAAAATTAATTGCGAAGCCGTTTTAAAGGATTTAGTAATTTGAGGGATTGAGGATTTTATTCTTTTAAATGAGTAGCATTTTTGCTACTAAAATGACAAGTTTTACACACACTTGCATCACTACAAAAAACCGAATCTTCTTACCTTATTCCAACCTCATATTTTCGAAAATCATAGACTAGGAAGGGAGTTTATTTTCACCAAACTTTCATTCAAAATTTCTAAGTGTGAAGGAGTAGCACTTTTATCAATTTAAATAGCAACTTTGAAGAATCCTTAAAAACACAACTCTTGCCATTAATCTACCAAATTTTTCCTAAATTACCCTCACTAATCTACCACCCTTATACAAAACACACTTAACCCTAACCCTCCCCCAAAACCTCACGCCCCAAAAAAAAAAGATCCGTATTTTAGGTGTCACTACCATTGCCTTGCAAGATTCAGGAAATATGAGGATTTGAGGAAATTATTTGAGGCAAGAATGAGGAAAAATGATTTTTGAATGATGGGACTTGATTGTGGTTTTTCTATGACGGATATGGGGTCGGGAGACGTTCCACTTTCCATATCAAAATGACGGGTCTGGGCTTCAGATAAGTATCGAAGTGCCTTTCCAACTGATGGTTCTGGGCTCCAGATGAGTACTGAAGTGCCTTTCCAACCTAGTACTAGTGTTTATTAGCTTGATCAAGCGACTTGAGGTTGAGGAACCACAGTCGAGAAATGGAATTCACGAGGAAAAATATTTTAGAAATTCATTTTTATTTATGCAAATATTTTTATTTACTTTGAGCATGGAATTGTTTTTAATGCATACCTTTTAAGTCAAGAAATTATTTTAAGTAGAAATATTTTAATGCATGTGCATGTATTATTTAGTACTCGTTATCTCAGTTTTGTATTGTTGAGTCGTTAGACTCACTATGGTTGGATGGTGCAGATGAGGCTTGGATCGAGATTGAGGGGCAGGATTCCTGAGCGGATTGCAGTTGGACTTGGCACCTACCCAACGACCTATTGTTTCCGCTTAGCATTTTCAGTCTTTTTAGCATATGTCGACTTGTTTTGAGAAAAGTATATTCCTTATGCATGAGGATTATTTTTATGACTTAGACAAATTTTAGCTATCATGCATGTTTATTTTGTTGGTTAAAACTTTTATTGTTCTTAGAAACCTTATGACAATGACTTACTATGATTGCTTCATTTATAAATATTTTTATCATGTGGGAGTTAGTATATAATAAAAAAAATATTCTTAGTATTTTCTTTTCCGCATTTATGATCTCTTTTAAATTAAAAATAATTTAAGAAGTGAGGGACGTCACAGTATGGTCAAAGTTCGGTGGCAGAATCACTCAGAGGATGAGGCTACCTGGGAGTCGAGGCCGATATGTGGACGCGCTATCCAGAGCTTTTTGGTACGTAACTTGATTTCGGGGATGAAATTTCTTTCAGGGGGGGAGTTGTAACGCCCAGAAATCCTGAGTGAGAGTGGGTGCATGACTAGGGAAAAATTTATTTTAGAAAAATTATACGTCAATTTATGTGGTTAAGTGATAATTTAATGTTTTAAGATGTTCATGATATTTTATTAGCCTGATCGAGTTCCGGATGCGTGGACGAGACTGGGGATGACCGAGGTGTAAGTTTATTTAAATTTTTAAGCCCTCGGATTTTTAAGAGCAAAAATTTATTATTTTAAGCAATATTTAAGAAAATTAAGATTTTATGTATATTTGCCGAGGGGGAACCCATTTTTCGCCTATACAGGCTATTTTAATTAACTTTGCCACCTTTTAAACATCAGAGAATTTTATATTACGAATATTAGAAGTTTAAAGTTTAATTTTGAGTTTTAATCAACATTTTAATTAGTGGGGATTAGTGAGAGAAACACTCTTTTAGTTTTCCTAATTAAAATCTTTGGAGGGATCTTTTGCAGCACCATTCATTCCTTCAACTCCAAATTTTCGAAACCTTCATTGCTCCTCTCTAAGGCACGCCGCCACCCCCTATTGTTCGAGCCCCATCGATTTTCTTGGGTGATTTCAAGGTTTGATCGTCCCAATCTCATGTCCTCCGCTCCGGTAACGTGTATTCTTCGAAATTCTTCAAAAAGGCATAATCAATTCTCCTTTTTTTTCTCACCATTTAAATCAGTATACACTGTTTCCATGAGATGTTGCATGATCTGTATTCGTAATGACTCGATTTATTTTTGTTGTTTGCGATCCACACATTGAGCACGATTTTTATCACGAATATGATTAATTCTTTGATGTGCTTCGGTCATGATGGATCATAGGGCTGGGTTTTGGTTCAGGGTGGTCCGATGGTGGTCCGAGGGTAAGGGGGAAGGTGACTCGACAGCTTGGTCGAGCCAAAGCCTATGTGATGGCTGCATCCGATGAGCAACGCTCGGTTGCCGTCTTCGTGTGATTCGGCCGAGCCATGCAGACCATGGTTCGAGCCGTGGCTCAGCCAAGAGTTCCGAACAGACCTGGGGGTGGTCCTGTCGGCGGAGCTCTGACCAAAGGTGGCCGAAATAGTGAAGTCGAGAGGCTAGTAGTCGGGTATGCTAGGCGGCGGCGGCTAGGGTTTGCATGGAGTGTTTCGACCGGTTCAGTTGGGCCGATGCAGCCGAACCCTGGCCTGGTCAGTCGGGGGTTGGGTCAAATTATTTTAAGTCGAGTCCGGGTTATTTTATATCTGGACTAGGTAATTTTATTTTAAAGTTTTAAGTCCGATTTTAGGTGTAATGGGCCGAATATATTAAGTCAAACTTTTAAAGTCTAACTTTCTTTAGATTTATGGGCCCAATATTAATATCGAATTTTAAAGTCTGATTTTAGTCATTGGGACTGATATTTTGTCAAATTTTAATGTCTAGCTTTAAGTTGAAGGACCGAGTACTTTTTATCAATTTTGAAATTAATTTTGAGTTTAATGGGTCAAGTTCGAGTTTTGGGTTAAGTTATAGTTTAAGACCAGGTCTAGGGCTTAGAATTAATGGGTCAGTCGCTTGAACCAGTCCTTGATCGAGGGGGGAAAATGTAGAAGCCCGTAAATATATATTTAATGATATATGTAGTATTTTAGGTATATGGATATGTTACTGTTTAAAGAAAAAATTAAATACATATTGACCGGCTAAACCCTTTTTAAGCTGCATATTTTATGAAGTACTCGCATCATGAAAGTTTTACGAAACGTTAAGGCATGGAAGAAAAAAATATTTTGAGGGATTGAAGTGGTTTGTGGTAAGTAATGATGAGTGGAGTCGGGATACCAGGCCCAATGAACCTCTGTTAATGTCATAATGAGCTTATGGATCCATGTGTTCACGACATGGTGAAGTGGCAGTATAGAGGTGTTGGGGATCCCGAGAAAGGTCGGGTGAACCGCATCGCCGCGTATGTTGGTTTTATGATTGATCAATCGTTAATGTATAATAGCCCACACATCATGGATATGACCCGTACGACTTTTATGTTATGATATACAACTATACACTGTTATGACTAGTTTTTGAGCCATGATTTACGATTATTCATGCATGCACATTTTAAGTTATTTTACGATATTTATGTGCTTGCGAGCGGTTTTATTATACGTACCTCGTTATTATCAGATAGAGCATGCTGGACCTCTAGGCTCATTAGACTTAAATGGTGCAGGTGATCCTGTCGTTGATTTTATATAGACTGGAGGTGAGGATCTCTGATCGCCCGCTGCAGCTGCTACCCCGTGAACCACTCCAGATGCTTTCATTTTATTAGACATTTTCAGATACAACATTTTTACTTTGATTTTAAACCCGAGTGGATGATTCATTCTTTTTGAGATATTTATTCATTTATGTCTTTACAGTTATGTTGAGTAAAGATTTTTAAATGGTCGAATTATACTTTAAAGAATATTTATTCCGCACTTTAATTCAAGAAAAAGAAGAGTTCTCTAGAGTTTGGTTCGTTTCAACAAGTCTCAGCTTTGGGCAGTGGGTAAGTCCCAGCTGAGGTGTGTCTGTACAGATTGTATAAGATCAAAGTCTTCTAGTAATGTATTCCAGTTTGGAAAAAGGAGAGACGTAGGAGATTCAGCTCCGAACTTCCAAAAACAAATTCTGTGTTCTCTATGTTTTATTTGTTTACCAGCATTCAGTTTTCATATTTTTAAGAGTTTTAAAAAATCAATTTTAGAGATTATAGCAGAGGTTTTTCGCTTGGTTTTTATACCAGATCTGAAACATATGATATAATTCTCGGTTGTCTTTAGCTTTCAAGAACACGAGTTATTGCAACTCAGGAATCAGATTGCGCACGACCAGCTCTAGTGAGCATCGCCTTGATGCACTCTGAGCTGGTCAGCCCCTCCCTACTTCATGCTGTTTTTTAGAACTCTTTTTAAAAGCACGCGATTTGAGTTTTTGATCCCTAAATTGGTACCCGAGCTTTGTATTTATCGCCAATGAGTGACCCAGTTTATCTACTTAATGATAATTGTCTTCTAAAAAGGGCCCACCATCCAGAATCTTGACTCTTCTCCATCAAGAATATTCTTCAACAAAAGATGGAGGAGCAACTGCAGCCACAACGATAGGCACCACAAAGATAGGCTTCCTCATTTTTGGCCTCTTCGATCTAGCCTACTTGGACGGTGAACAGAAAAAGAAACTTTACTTTCTTCTTTTGTGGAAGACTCTGAATTGGATGGCAAGAGCTTGAGTCTTCGTTTGGTACCCTTGACACCCTTTCTAGGTATTTGTGTTGCTGCTCCAGCCTCTAATGGTCTCTTAGCAGCCAGAGAGTTGTCCTCAGATAGGACTTGGATAGGTTGTGAAACCTTAGAGCCGTCAGCATCAATTTTCTTCTTCTTTGCTGCTTCACCACCACCAGCTTCTCTCTACTTCGCTCTCCGCTGCTTCAGTTCTGCAGCTCTAACATTTTCAACAACATTCATTATCGTTGCAGCTGCTTCCTTCTCGGATTCTCCAATCTATCTCTTTCCTTCAAAAAACTCAGAGACAGTAGTCACAATCTTAAGTCGGTAGTGTGAACAACTAGTGTTCAACACCTTCAGAGGATGTAGGGCTATTGGCTCCCCAAGGTCAACACCCTGAATTCTCTCAAACAATCTGCTTAGCTGCAAAACATACCCCTGAGATTGCTTGGTAGGAGTAGCTACCAACACTCAGAATATTGAACAGCACGCTAGCCCAGTTTCACCTTCAGGCTAGTGATGATGCCACCATCATGATGAATCATTTAGCATCACAACATCAAAGTATCCGGCCTTAACAGTAAGAGATTGGTCACTATGTCATTCAGCAGGCTGTAATCTACCTTCATTTCCTTATTCTTGCTAGAAGGCTTGAACGGAGCACCAAACAGTGAAAACTTGACCTTCATTGCTTCCACCTCTACTGTAGGTATACTATTAAAACTTTTTGCCCCTTCAGATGAAAACTCAAACACTTCAGCAAACATCAGTTGGGTTATCACCACATCCTTCCCATCAACTGTATTTAGCTCACTGATAATCAAAGCTCCAACAAAGAACTGAGTCAGGGCCTCCTCATAAATGGAGCCAGACACCATCAGAAATGCTCGAAGTCCTGATGACTCTAGGACCTGAACATCTTCAGCATTTCTCCATCAGACATGGATAGAACAAACTCGAAATTGATCAGCAGGGCATTGTTACCAAAGGAAGCCATTACATAATTTTGATAAAGTAGAGTGTATAGAGTGTTTCATAAAGGATTAAAGCTAGAAGCTTTGAGTGCTGAAGGAGTGATTTGCAAAGGGGTTTTTGAAAACGTGAAGAAAAGTGAACAAATTTGACAGTGTTATATATGTGTGAACGATGAAAAGATGTTATGATACACATGTCAATTTATGAAAGAAGTTTGAAATTCAAAACTTTGTAACCGTATTATTTAAAAAGTATTTAAAAAAAGAAATAAAATCGCAATTGTTCAAATGTTACCGTTTTAGTTAAGAAACCGTTATTCAAGTACCTTGATAAGATCGTATATATATGTGTCTAAGATGAGTCAGATCAACACAGATACATTCGACAGACTTCTAAACTTATCTGCTTGAATAAATTTTTCCCCTGAATAGGTGCACATAGAACTAAGACATGTCGAGAAGAACTAAAATATTTCTAAAATAAGAAAACTTAGCTTTGGCATAGACTTTATGAAGATATCAACAACTTGTTGATCTGTTGATACATGCTCCAGCTGGATGTCCTTCTTTAGCACGTGGTCTCCGATGAAGTGATGTCTATGTCAATGCGCTCGCTTCTGAAATGCAGCACGGGGTTCTAATTGATAGCAGTGCACTTGTGTTATCATAGAAGATGGGTGCTTCAGTAGTATCAACACCATAGTATTTGAGGTGTTGCTGGATCTATAGAATTTTAGCACAACAGATCCTAGTTGCTAGATTCTCAACCTCAGTTGTTGATGTGGCTATGGATGTCTGCTTCTAGCAGAACCAAGACGTTAACCTATGTCCCAAGAATTAACAAGTTACACTTGTGCTGCACCGATCAATCTTACAACCAGCATAATCTGCATCAGAATTTCCAGTGAAATTGAAACTTGAGCCTTTTGGATACCAAAGACCCACTTTCTGGGTGCTCTTAAGATATTTTAAACTTGTTTAACTACAATAAAATGAGACTGTTTCGCATCGCTTGGAATCTGGCACATATGAAAAATCGAACATAATTGTACGATCTACTGACATTTAGGTAAAGTAGGGCCGATAATCCCACTATACAGTGTTACCTCAATGGCACTTCCAACTTCATCTTTATCAAGCTTGATGGATGCATTCATCGGAATAGCAGCAGCATAGCAGTTTTCCATCATGAACTTCTCGAGAAGTTCCTTGTTTATTTAGCTTGGTTGATGAAAATACCACCTTCAAGGTGTTTGACTTGTAATATTAGGAAAAACGTCAGCTCACCCATCATATATCATCTCAAATTTATTATGCATCAGTTAAGAAAATTTTTCACACAGTTTAGGTTTAGTTGACCCCAAAGTAATATCATCCACATATATTTGTACGAGTAAGACATAATCATTTGAAAATTTAAATAGGGTTTTATCCACTGTTCTAATAACAAAGTCATCATCGATTAGAAATTTGAACAAAGTATCATATCAAGCTCTTGGTGTTTGTTATAGACCGTACAGAGCTTTATCCAATTTATACACATAATCTGGGTCGGTATGGTCAATGAAGCCAGGTTGTGCAACATACACTTCATCATATTTAATGACTTTAAAGGTTAAATGCGGTATATGCAAGGAAAATCATAATAGCTTCTAGTCTGGCTACATGTGCAAATGTATCAAGATCTACATCTTCTTCCTGTTTATATCCTTGTGCTACTAGCTGTGTCTTATTTCTTACTACTACCTCATTTTCTTTAATTTATTGCTTAAAACCCATTTAATACATATTACAATACGATCTAGTGGTCTAGGAAATAATTTCCACAGTTAATTCTTTATTAGGATGTGACTTTAAGGGTTCCTAAACCTCGGATCCAGTGGGTAGACCGATAGATACAGGTGTTAATCATTGGTAGAGATGCAATATAAATTAGAGAATGGGGTAGATTGGATATCTTCCCAAATCTTTTCCTTCATCTTCTCATAACTAGAAACCAGAGGATCAATATAAAGATGGATACAAACTCGAATGGGTGAAAAATCTTCACAGGATCCTTGCTCATCTATCTAGGTTTGCCTCACACATTGATTCATTCGGTAAATCTCATGAGTCCTAAATTGATCCTTGCTCATCTATCTAGGTTTGCCTCACACATTGATTCATTCGGTAAATCTCATGAGTCCTAAATGGATTTAAGCATCGGAGATGCTATATCCGAAACATTTTTCACTCCCATTTCATGCGTTTGGTTTGTGTAAAGGTCAACATCAGAGTTAACTTCAATTTACAAAGGAGATTCTGCCAAGAATAGTGATATATGCTCACATCAATGTTTCAGGTATTAATAAGAAGCAAGCTCAAGCAATGTCCGTAAGAGGGCATATCGAGGTAATTCTTGTATGTTAGGAATGTAAATGAACCTAGCAGCTCATGAGCTATTCGGAACTCGACTCAATAGAAGCTCATTTGAACTCGTTTAATGAGGATTGCTAAGACAAATGAATCAAACTCAAGCTTTACTATATTCAGCTCTTTAGTTCGCAAACAAACTTGGTCTGTAGGGTCGTGAACAAGCTTGGTAGTAGGTTCGTAAACAATTTTAGATAAGAAATAATATTTTTAATATTTGATATATGGATTTTGCATTTTTACTTATACTAGCCATAGAAAAATCTATGAAAATTACTTACCATAAAAAAATTTAAAACTATGCCATAGAAAATCTATGAAATTTACATATTTATGACGAAAATTGTAAAGTAAATAAGATCAAATAAGAGTCAATAGAATCCAGCACGTAACAATGAAAGTTTATAGGTTGTGGCAGCAACCCCAAAGGCATTCCAACAGCTTGTTTGTGGCTTGTAAACATGTCTAAGATGTGCAAAGTTATATTTTCTAGGTTTTGATTGATTGTGATGAGTGTCGGGCTTGTCCGGTGACTCGTTGACACCGTCCGGTGTTGGGGTAGCCCGCGAGAAGCCTAGAACCATCCCGATTTATCTTGGCTAAAATTATCTATATATTCTTACACAATGAAAACATGTTTACGGGCAACAAATTTATGAAAATGAAAAATGCTGAGTTTTATGACGTTAATGGCATGAGGTGTGATGTTGACGTTTAAAGAAAAAGAAAGAAAATTATTTTGAGGATTTTAATGGCTTGGCAAAGTTATGACTGATTATGGACGTGTGGATGTCGACCGATGGGTCGGGGTATCCCGCCAAACTTTACGGGCGTGTGGATGTCGATCGACAGGTCGGGGTGCCCCGCCAACTTGACTGATTACGGACGTGTGAATGTCGGTTTTCGGGTCGGGGTGTCCCGCCAATCCTTGATCCTTGTATGCTTGATCAAGTGACTATGACTGATGACTGATGACTGGAGGGAATTTCTAAGCCACACTAAACAAATTGAGGGAAATGTTATCTTGAGGATTGAGGTTATTTTCATGTCATGAAATATATTTTGATGATTTGAGGTTAAATTTTTTTGATGATGGTGGCTGAAATTTAATTTAAAGTTTAAAGTTCGCTTAAGTTTTTATGTTGAAGTTGAAGTTTAAAATGTATTTTATTATTGCTATATCGATGCATGTGGATGTATATTTATTACTCGTTATAAAGGTTTGAATTTGCTGAGTCTTTAGACTCACTAGATCTGATTGTGTGCATGTGATACTGATGTTGAGGTTTGAGGGGACGACGCTTGAGGAGCTCGGGGCCCAGGCAGCGCACTCCCGAGTCCTTTAGCTTCCGCATTATATTTTTATGAGATTATATGAAATTTTGATGAAAAATTTTCATTATGGGATTTTTGAAATAAATGAAATTGAGAAAAGTATTTTTTTTTTTTTGCCTTTTATTTAAAAAAATATATATTTTAGAAAAGTATGGATCGTTATAATAGAAGCTCAAATAAACTCGTGAGCTAATATATTCGTTAAATAAAGCTCGAGCTGGCGTCGATTATAAAAGAACCAAACTCAAACGTCGAAGAACTGCGCTCGGATCAATTATATCCCTATTGCATGGTATATCAAGGCATATAGAGGTACTTCTCGACTTGTGAAGGCTAGGTGTAGGACTGAATTCTTGTCATTTTTATCGACTTATAGCTTGTGTTAATAATGCAATTTAATTTTTTAATTGTACAGCTGCCCTAAAGTCATGTTCCATTGTTTTTCAATTAGAGACAACCACCATGTCTTGTATGTTATATCTGGCATTGGGAGTGCAAGGAATAACAATGTGAAATAGGAACCAAGTTCCTAAACGCATATTTCCAGGTAATGTAATTAATTGAACTTTATAGTTTAAATTGTTCATTTATTTCTTTCTTTCAAGAAAAAAGAAAGATTCAAGATTATCATATACTCTAAACTTATTAAATGATTTAATTATTATAATTTGGATAATTTGACGATCTCGCCCACAACACAACTAGTTTTTCCTTATTGCCAAAGCATAAAGAAACCATTTAGCTACCAAACCTAGTGCCATCAGACACAACGAGAGCCCATATGCAAAGCGGTTGCAGTTCAACCTTCCATTGACACCGAATTGCAAGTTTGGCCTTGATATGCGAACAATGAAGATTTCTAACAGTGCAGTCCAACGATTACTAAGTGTAGCATGAACTACATAAAATACGAAGAATGCAACTCCAATGTATTAAATCACTGCTTGAAAACTATATTTTTTAAATGTATTACAAACCTGGCATCAGATTTGATCACCTGGTCATATAAAGAACTACACGAGGTATTTGCTCTTCATGCATACCGACAACGAGCATACTTCATGCGCACATACGAGGGAGATGAAAGTTCACTCAGTAATGAATAGCAACTTCGATAAACACTTGAAATAGCCACTTGTGATGAAGTATCTGCGGAATGTAGATTTTTATCTGCCATCCTACATTGGATTCTATGTGCCAACTGCTTGATCACAAATATACATTGTAATCGGTGTGTGGCTCCTATGTTTGTTACATGAGAGAACTTCAACATTTTTAGATAAGTTGGGCCCTTTTGAGGTCGGACATAACTCCTCTATCTTCAGTACCCCTTTCGTTGTACAGTACCTACAAGTAAAGAAAGGACATGTAAGTTTGTGATATTTCAGAGCAATATTATATTATCCGGAGTACCTTGTCAATAATCCCATATTCCACGGCCTCACTCGGACTAAAATATTTTGGACGCCTTATGTCTTCTTCAATCTGCTCCGGTGATTTTCCAATGTGTTTAGCATAGAGTTTTACCTTTCAAAATCGAACATGAAATTTCTAAGTACAGGTAGTTTCTAATACAAATAAAGGAATTGTGTTGGTTCTTGTCTTGGTTTCCTATTCCATACAACCCACTCCAAAACTTTTTTAAAGTTCAAAATTCACACACGCTATCGAATCCTACGAGAACAAAAGAAACATGATCATTCTTCTTTTTAGTTTCCTGAAGGATTCAAAATGAGTAACACAATTGTCAAATATGACAATCAATCTTACCAATTCAGCCTTCACATTTCTAATCTCTTTCCTCATAACCTCTACATCAGTGGCTTGACCCTGGAACCTGGCAATTGGCTGTCAAATTACACAAATATTCTGAATTAGTGCCCGTTTGTATAAAAAGGTTGGAGAAGAAAAATGCTAGTTATTTAAAAAGTACTTGTACAATTTATGTGTTTGTGGGTTGACTCAATAACTTAGACTTAGCAATCTTTCAAAAGCCCAAATTTGGAGCTTTTGAAGAGCTTTTCATTTAAAAAAACACTTTTAATACTTTTGTGGCCAAACATTTTAAAAAACTCTTAATACAATAGATTTATAAATTAAAAAAGTGTTGTTCATCTATCCAAACACAAATATGTCAAAACATTTACTTTAAAAAGCACTTTCAAAAGCCAACTTAAAGAACACATTTAAAGGAAAATACTGTAGTCACCAAATATATTCTTATCACAAACAACATAAAGTAGAAAAAATAAAAAAGGAAAAGATGATTTTGTGTATCATTCTTAGATTGACCAGTTATTTGGAAGCTAAGAAGAAGAGAAACACTTGTATTTGGAATTACGAGCAAAATGTAAAATGTGCTCTAAAGTGACCTGTTTTATCATGATAGTTGAGGAAGGTAAAGCAGAACGATTCCCCTTTGCACCAGCAGCCAATAGCAAAGCTGCTTCTCCCCAAGCATTGCCAACACACAGTGTAAAAATGGGTGGTTTCACGTACCTACAGGTTTAACAAATTCGAAATTATGTAAACCAGAGGTAGCATCCAAGAGAAGCTAAGGTATTCAATCAAATTTCGAAATACCTTTATGTACATCTGAGATTTTGAAACATAAGGGAAAGATTTCTAACCTCATAACATCATATACTGCAAAAGCCTCTGTCTCATAGCCCAATTTCTCCCCACCCTAAAATATGTACAAATTACAGGATAAACATGATTGATAGTAAAATAGGAGGCAATTCATTAGAAAATAATGAATTGCAGTGAAATTTGTCCCTAGAAGTGACGTCTAATCTCTGCACGACATTGTATGGTAATTATTCTGAAAATTTAACAACATAGTAGACAGACAAGATTTAGAGTGTCAATGTATCTGTGTAGATTTGCAAAGATTGAGGATTTTTAGATAAATGCATCAAACAATTCTTCCCCTTTGTTGAGAAACTAATTGACGCTCCATATAGTAAAAAGAAAAGAAGCATTGTCTAACCTTGGTTGTCCCAGTTGAATTAATATATAGGTAAATTGGTTTTTCCTCATCTTCGTACTGCAGGTAAAGGAATTCTGCAAGTATCAATTCAGTGACAGATGGAACTAGAGACATTCCCAAGTAGACAATCCGATTCTTGTACAAGTATGAGGCTAAATCTGGTGGAGCTTGCTCCCAAGCACTTCCCCTAGAGAAAGGAATAACCTGTAACAAATTGGATGGATCACAATTGAGATAATAAGCATGACTAATACTAGCATAATTAAAAAATAGTGAGAAAGCACATGTAATGCACATGAAATATATTTTATCTTTGAGTGATATAATTTTGATGAAAATTATAAATCCATTTTAACAATTACAATGCAGAATCATTTAAAATATCTTCAACATTGATTTCATTCTCTCATATGCTTATTATTCATTATTGAAAATACATAATATATAGCCGAGTGGAGCATTCTCAAAAGAACAAGATGACCAGAGCATTTTTATTTTTGATACACCAAAGACAGCAATCTAACATGCTCTTGCTTTGCTTAAGTCTCAGTAAAGATAGATGCAAATACATAGAGTTGAACTTGATTTGTGACAAGTTACAACACGAGTAAGGGACGGTAATCACCTAACCAAGGTACTAAAGAGCGAAGACAAAACGGGAAAACAACATATAGCCATGACTGCAGCCAGTATTCTCATCCTGAAACAAGTAGCATATAATCACTCAAGAAGCCTAACAAATACCCTTCTCTATGCACAGTAAACACATATCTCAGAAGTAGGAACAAAATAAGGTGATGAGCTCAAAATAAAAGTATGAGCAATTTTGGCGGCATCTGTACTGTGACGGTTTCTTGAGGAGACGCATAAGTTTCTTTCAATTCTTTTGTTCGGTTATTTTTAAGAAGCCAACCATTTCTATGCAGCTAATTCCACACAATTCCATCTTAACAATGACAACAAAGTATTTTTCCTAATCTGAACGCAAACCAAGAGTACTAATTCTAAACAGTGCCACATAAATTTTGCCACACGACATTTATTTCCTCTTCTCACCATCTCTATTTGGTATATACTAACATACACCAATAATGGCCAAATACACATACACAGTAATCAACAAATGAATGTCACGATGATGAATCCTCTAATCGAAACAATCATCAGAGAAATAACATTTCACAGTTCCACTGCCACAAAACAAGTAGAAGTATAAATCAGTTTTCATAACCAATCAACAAAGAGTCCAAAATATCATTCTTAAAAATCATCCCGACACCCATTTCACCAGTCAACAAAATAGGCACAACTTCACAAAGTAAAACCATAAATGTAAGATACTTTACCATTGTGACGACACCCCTTTTGCCACGAGAGGTTGAGGAAGAAGGTTTGAGTGAAGCGGAGTAGATTTTTTGGCCCGAAAATTCACCCGAGTCGCTGCCACCCACGATTGGAAATACAAAATTCGTGCGAAGAGAAGGCTTAAAAGAAGAGAATGAAGAGTTCGGACGTGGGTTTGCGCTAAGTGTGATTCCACCCGTGGGCAATACGTGAGAAGCCATGGCCGCCGTTGGGGGGGTGAAAGGCTTTAGGATGAAATGGAATCGGGTTGGTTGGATTTTGGATCCGTTTCTTGATAAGAAAGGGCGAAGGGGTTGGAAAATGAATTTGGGTACTTGTTGGGATTTTGGAATTTGGATTGAGTGACAAATAAATAACAGAACCAATGTTTTTAAAACCGGATTGGTAAACGAACCGGAAAAGCCTTAGAAAATGGTTCAACCGGTCCGACCGATTCAACCGGACGGTCGAACCGGATTTGTAAAAAAATAATATTTTAATAGTTTTATATGATAAATAAAACATCGAATATATTTAAAATTTATTATTTTGTAGTTTACTTAACTTTTCAGCTGAAAACACAATAAATATCCAAATAAACACCATATTTCAAATCATAACATAACATACGAGTAACAACCAAATAGTGATTACAAAGTTTAAGTTTCCGAAAGAGCATCAAGTTAAATCATAGAAAAAAATCTAAAACACAAATTTTAAATTCCAAAATAATATATGACACTAAATATCTTTCATTTTCAAGTTGCATTTCTTTCCGCCCATGTCGTATCCAATTCTTGAAGTGTTCTTTCAATATCATTATTTTCTTCATCACCACCATCAAAAAGTTCTTCCAAATCCAAGGAAGGTGATTCTTGCATCTCACCAATGACGTTATTTATATCTACCAAAAAACAAGATAAATAACGTTGTTTATATCTACCAAAAAACAAGATAATTTTTATTTTCAACTTTTGGTAAACATAAATGAAAGAAAGCTAACCTTCTTCTTCGTGATGATTTTTTGGAAGAGCCTCATCACCGTAAATCATGTCATCCAACTCATCTATGTTTAGAATAGGTGAAGAACTTTCCTCTTCTTCCATAACCCAAAATTCAGTTTTATCAATGCTCTCATAATCAATTGGATCTTGACAATTTTCTTGTTTATCAAGTCTATGATATGAGACAAAAAAAATTAAACTTCAATAAATTCAAATTCAAGGAATATGCACGGTAAAGTAATAAACACAAAATTATCACCTTTCTTTCAACCGGAAGTTGTAGTGAACAAAAACAAGATCATTTAATCTTTGATGCTCCAATCTATTCCTTTTCTTTGTATGGATTCTTTCAAACACGCTCCAATTTCTTTCACATCCCGAAGAAGAAGAAGTTTGACTTAAAATCTTAATAGCTAAACTTTGTATATTTGGAGCGCTACATCCAAAAACTCTCCACCATTCATCTAAAAAAACAATAAGTTAAAAACCTGAGAAGTATCACACAATAACATTTAAAGTAAATAACACATACCTGGTTGCATACTCTTTGATGAATCAAAAGCAAGTTGTCGAGCAAAGCTTCCTAATCTATCTTGATAAATAGCTACTTCATCAATGCACTTTCTTTGAATAGCTCTATCACTAATTAAGGTTGTGACCATCTCTACAAAGCTATCCATTATCTCCTTTTTAGTGCACATATTGAACTTATCATATAAAAAAGCAGGGTTTAGGAGATATGCCGCTGCATGAATATCACGCCGAAGTTGTTTGTCCCATCTAGCCTTAATAATACTTGTAAAAGGATTGTACAATTTCTTTTAATTCTTGAAGAGATTCTTTATTGCTCTCCTTGTCCTGTACATTCCGTCATAAACATAACCACACAAAGCTATCCATTATCTCCTTTTTAGTGCACATATTCACCTTATCATATAAAAAGGCAGGGTTTAAGAGATATGCCGATGCATGAATATCACGCCGAAGTTGTTTGTCCCATCTAGCCTTAAAAATACTTGTAATAGGCTTATACAATTTCTTTTTATTCTTGAAGATATTCTTTATTGCTCTTCTTGCCCTGTACATTCCGTCATAAACATAACCAATCGAAGGCCTTCGATCTGTATACATTATACGTAGCATTCGGATTAGTGGAGCACAAACACTCTTTTGCAAGATACAATGTCCATTTTAACAATATCACCAAGAATCAAATTCAAACAATGTGCAGCACAAGGAGACCATTTCATTTGGGGATACTTATCTTGAAGCAAAACACCAGCAGCTTTGTAGTTGGCTCCATTATCAGTTACCAAATGAATGACATTTTTCGATCCAACCCATTCAACTAACTCAACAAATAGTTTGCAAATTGTGGTTGCATCTTTCACAATATCAGAAGCATCAATGGATCTAACAAATGTTGTTCCTCTCTTGCAATACACTAGAAAGTTTATTAGTTGTCTATTTGATCGATCTTGCCAACCATCAGCCATGAT
>KQ992348.1:213612-228546 GCA_001598015.1 Dorcoceras hygrometricum
GAAGGCCTTCGATCTGTATCCATTATACGTAGCATTCGGATTAGTGGACCACAAACACCAACCACAACTTTACAATCACTCCAAAATCTCGAATCAAGAACAACCGCTACAACACCACTTGCTTTTTTGTCTTTAGAGTATCGAGAATCCTTAAATGTCTTACTAGTAAAAAAAGCTTGCAAATCATGTTGATGTTCTAGGATACTCTTCAATGCAATGAATGTGGTGGCAAAACGTGTTGGACCTGGATGTACAATCTCAGTCCATCCTTCTCTCTTTCTCAACCAAGCCAATAGAAATGCATGGTTGTAAACAAACTTTGTAATTGAAGCAGCTCCTTTTGCAAGATTACATACAATGTCCATTTTACCAATATCACCAAGAATCAAATTCAAACAATGTGCAGCACAAGGAGACCATTTGATGGAGGGATACTTATCTTGAAGCAAAACACCAGCAGCTTTGTAGTTGGCTCCATTATCAGTTACCAAATGAATGACGTTTTTTGATCCAACCCATTCAACTAACTCAACAAATAGTTTGCAAATTGTGGTTGCATCTTTCACAATATCAGAAGCATCAATGGATCTTACAAATGTTGTTCCTCTCTTGCAATACACTAGAAAGTTTATTAGTTGTCTATTTGATCGATCTTGCCAACCATCAGCCATGATAGTGCAACCTCTTTCTTCCCAAACACTTCGATAACTACTAACTACTAACTGAACTTCCTTTTTCATGTTTCCCAATAAATTTGTTCGCAACTGATTATATTTAGGTGCTTTATAACCAGGACCAATAGCAGCAATAACATCCACCATTCTTTGAAAATAAACAGAATTCACAGCATTGAAAGGAGTGCAAGTATCATAGAAAAATCTAGCAATGCTCATATCAACATTAAGTAAAGCTTCTTTACTTACAAGAACACTTTTGATAGAACGTTTCACCAGCAATAGTTCTTGGTGCAAAATATTCAGACATATTATCAGCTTTCTTTCTCTTTCCCTTTTGAGAAGCTGTACCGAAAAAAGATTTATCTATCCCCTTCGTTTGAGCATGTGATGGATGCATTTCATCTTCAAAAGTTGTCGTATGAAGGTCATTGACATCTTCTTCAAATAATATTGGAGATATGCTTTTTTCTTCAACCATCTTCAAAGATTGTTCCATTTAAAATCTGATATCATATGGAACTTTTTTGCATGCTGAAATATCTCCTTTTTTACCAGCCAAGTGCTTTTTCATCCTATTGATCCCTCCACCCCTCCACACATTATTGCAATGCAAACAAGTCCAACTTTTTTTCCCATCAGCACCTACATCCTCTTTAAAATGAGCCCATGCTGGATCAGTTTTGTTTCTTGACGACGAAATAGAATTAGCCGTGGAATTAGATTGTTGAAAACCGCATGATGAATCCATCTATACAAAAATTGAAAGAACAAAGACACAATTAATTTTCTTTCACCGTGGATCAATCAAGTAATTCCAGAGTTGTAATTCCAATCAATTAATACTCAAATCCAAGGCATCAAATCCTTAAAATAAATTTACCCAAGGAATCAAATTCTAATCGAATGATCCAACTGCAGAAAATTAAAATACATACACACAGATTCTAGTAAAAAACTAACTTCACATTATGAAAAATACTCCAACTGGACCTACCATTCTGCAGATGAAAATGATTGTGAAATGAGGCCAAATAAACATAACCAAACTGATGAAAATACATAGACACATAGGTTCCTTCTCGATTCTATCCAGGAGAAAATTCAACTACCGGCCATTATCTAGAACAAAATTGCTATAGGCAATGCCAGGATATGTTAGAACACTCATATCAAGCATCCACTTGCAAGCACAAGATGGGAACATTGGGATTAAATCGAAACCGATCTCTGGTAGATACAAGAAGCCAGTTGCATCAGTCTCAGATGGGAACACTGGGATTAAATCGAAACCGATCTCTGGTAGATAAAAGAAGCCAGTTGTTACATCAGTCTCTGGTTAAGGAGGTTAATAGAAGAAGATTATTTAAGACGGCAGGGGATGTTGAAAGCGTCGCCTTTCAATCACCTTATGAAGGTTTCGGTAACCTTTGCACACAAATCTAATTAGACTACCCCAAAAATCCAAGTGAGAAAGAGACTACCTTGAACGTTTGAAGACTGAAATTGGAAGAGGTAAACAACAGCTCGTTTGTTGAAGATAGCTCGTAGCTGGTATGTTGAAACTTGAAAGTTGAAAGTAGACAAAGCGCAGAGCAGATTAGGGATTTCTGCTTAGAAAAATTAAACGTCAAAACCCGGCCGGTTAGTAAGAATCGGCCGGTTTCCCGGTTTTCCGGTCGAACCGGATTCAAATCGGTTTTTTAGCGGTTCAACCGCTTTTCCGGGTTTAAACGGTCGACCGGACCGGTCTAGCCACCGGTTCGCGGTCCAACCGGTCCGACCGGCCGGTCCGGTCCGGTTCGGCAAACATTGAACAGAACACAAAACTCGCATTAGATTTGATGAGTAAATTCTACAAATGAAAATTGTTGTTGTTTTATTCATTATAAAGTTGGGGCAAGTCATTTTCTTTTATAGGAGACTTACTCAATACTATTCTCTTTAAGTAATTATGTATTTAAAAATTATTCCCCAACCCTCAATCCCACAATTAAAATGCAATGTATATATAAATATCTTTAATTGTAGACATTCATCCACTTTTAGATGCTTCGAGTTCGTATGTGTGTGCATACATTCTCTTTGTATTAAAAAATTTATTTCGTGAGCTTAAGAGTATATAATAAAATTTACTTATAATGAGTCTTTACATTATGAGTGATAGGATTATTTAATTTAAAAAAATTAAAGTCACGATGAACATAAAAATTATTCAGTAGGATATATATATATATATATATAATCCGATATCCTACATAATTATTTTCCACACCTCCTTCCCACCCAACTACCACTTGGCACCATATGATTGGTCCGAATTTAAAAACAAACATAACAAAAATGTTGAACTTAAAATGTTGGTCCAATCACATTGTGCCACGTGGTAGTTGAGGAAGAATGTGGGAAAGTTGGTTTTGCAGAATATCGTATATATATATACACACATATATATATATATGGGACATGATATCCTACACAACCAACTTCCCCACCTCCTTCCCCGACTGCCATGTGTCATCATGTGATTGGACCAACATTTTAACTTCAACAATTTTTTAAATTCCGACCAATTGCATGGTGCCACGTGGTAGTTGGGGAAGGGGGTGGGGAAGTTAGGTATGTAGGATATCGGATTTGTATATATATATATATATATATAAGAAATGATATGGGGGGCACCCCACATGGGCATTCTTCCTCAACTACCACGTGGCACAATGTGATTGGACCAACATTTTAAGTTCAACATTTTTGTTATGTTTGTTTTTAAATTCGGACCAATCATATGGTGCCAAGTGGTAGTTGGGTGGGAAGGAGGTGTGGAAAATAATTATGTAGGATATCGGATTATATATATATATATATATATCCTACTGAATAATTTTTATGTTCATCGTGACTTTAATTTTTTAAATTAAATAATCCTATCACTCATAATGTAAAGACTCATTATAAGTAAATTTTATTATATACTCTTAAGCTCACGAAATAAATTTTTTAATACAAAGAGAATGTATGCACACACATACGAACTCGAAGCATCTAAAAGTGGATGAATGTCTACAATTAAAGATATTTATATATACATTGCATTTTAATTGTGGGATTGAGGGTTGGGGAATAATTTTTAAATACATAATTACTTAAAGAGAATAGTATTGAGTAAGTCTCCTATAAAAGAAAATGACTTGCCCCAACTTTATAATGAATAAAACAACAACAATTTTCATTTGTAGAATTTACTCATCAAATCTAATGCGAGTTTTGTGTTCTGTTCAATGTTTGCCGAACCGGACCGGACCGGCCGGTCGGACCGGTTGGACCGCGAACCGGTGGCTAGACCGGTCCGGTCGACCGTTTAAACCCGGAAAAGCGGTTGAACCGCTAAAAAACCGGTTTGAATCCGGTTCGACCGGAAAACCGGGAAACCGGCCGGTTCTTACTAACCGGCCGGGTTTTGACGTTTAATTTTTCTAAGCAGAAATCCCTAATTCAGTCTGCTCTGCGCTTCGTCTACTTTCAACTTTCAAGTTTCAACATACCATACGAGCTATCTTCAACAAACGAGCTGTTGTTTACCTCTTCCAATTTCAGTCTTCAAGCGTTCAAGGTAGTCTCTTTCTCACTTGGATTTTTGGGGTAGTCTAATTAGATTTGTGTGCAAAGGTTACCGAAACCTTCATAAGGTGATTGAAAGCCGACGATTTCAACATCCCCTGCCGTCTTAAATAATCTTCTTCGATTAACCTCCTTAACCAGAGACTGATGTAACAAATGGCTTCTTGTATCTACCAGAGACCGGTTTCGATTTAATCCCAGTGTTCCCATCTGAGACTGATGCAACTGGCTTCTTGTATCTACCAGAGATCGGTTTCGATTTAATCCCAATGTTCCCATCTTGTGCTTGCAAGTGGATGCTTGATATGAGTGTTCTAACATATCCTGGCATTGCCTATAGCAATTTTGTTCTAGATAATGGCCGGTGGTTGAATTTTCTCCTGGATAGAATCGAGAAGGAACCTGTGTGTCTATGTGTTGGTCCCTGTTTTTCGAAGGAAACTAGCAGCCGCTGATCTAAAATGAGCGATTAAAAATTTTCGCGCTGCTTGGAGCTGCAATAGCTCAAGGTTCTTGAACATCTAAAATAAACAGAGCACCGGAGACAGATCTGGTATGATTTAAAAATCATGCGGAAAATACCAGAACTGAATCCTAATATTTTAAAACGATTCAAATAGATTTATGTGCAACATAAATCTGTTCGAAACTGTGCAAGTGCTAGTGTGCTGAACTGTAAACGCAAGTGCTGAATTCTGTTAAGGCGTGAGTGCTGAATGTGTTATGCAATGCGAGAATGAATGTGTGATGCTAAAGTAAATATGCAATGCTGAAAGCTTAAAGAAATGGACCGATACACAGCAGATTTGTTTCTGGAAGTTCGGACCTCAATGTCCTACATCTCCCCTTCTTCCACCTCGGAAGGATCCACTAGAAGATTTGATCTTACAACTCATGTACAGACCCGATCCCACAGCCAGTAGCTGTGAGAACTCCTAGACTTCACAAATGCACACCAGCCGCAACTGTGTGACTAACTACATACACATGAGTTTAACGTCATCGTGCTTGGACGGGACCTGTGTTGGAAAGGTTTTGAGATTCATTCACTAATACAATGTGAATGAATCTCTGTGTGTGAGATTATACAATGAATCGCTCAAACTCTCTGTTTCTCACACACTAGGGAAATTGCTCTACACAAGCTAATTAACACTCAGCAATCGACTCTCGTGAAAGCTCCTCTCTAATGGCGGTCGATTGCTTCGTCTTTCTGTTCATTTTCCCTTTGCTGGTGCACTATGCAATCAATGTATTTTCTGCGACAGCCTCACAGCGACACCAGCGTCAAGCTTCTTCCTTCAAATCTTCTCCCTTAAATAGCCTCTGTTTGAATATAGCCGTTAGACAGTGAATCCAAATCTGTTCTGCGCTTGTCAAGGCTAAATTGTCGTCTTTCCATTTCCGTGAAAAATTCCTCTGTAAATTGTACTATTTCCCAGAATAGTACAAATCTTGTTCCCTTGAATTGAGGCAATTTGCACGACTTAATCTCAGCCATTGATTCTTTCCATTTTGAGCGTTGATTGCATCCCAACAGCTGAGTATCATTTCTTCTTCGCAACTGTCCAGACTTCACTCTTCTTTGCACTGCTGCTGAAATTATCGTTGCGTCTGGATCTTTGAGACTGGATGCATATCAACAGCTGGTCTACTGTAGCTCTCGTCTGAATGTACTGTTGCTACCAACTGCTGATTAACATTTGATTTGCACTCCAACTGGTCATCATTTGATTTGCACCAGCTGGTTGTCTTTACACATCGGCTGAACCATCTTTATGTACCAGCTGGTCCTCATCATTCCAGCTGATCTTTTCTTCATCTTAGCGCCACAGCTGATCCAAGATCACTGTAGCTAACTGCTGGTAACCCACTAGAAGAATGTACCTGCTGGTTTTCCTCATCATTCCAGCTGATCTTTTCTTCATCTTAGCGCCACAGCTGATCCAAGATCACTGTAGCTAACTGCTGGTAACCCACTAGAAGAATGTACCTGCTGGTTTTCCTCATCGCAAAGAGCATCTGCTGAATCCATAGCGCGAAGGCAAAACGCTGTCGTATCAACTTATGTAAATGACATCGTTTTGCAATCGCCAACTCCAAATACCAACTGCTGGTTGAAGCTCTCTGCTGATAGATCTTCCTGCTGATTCTTATCGCGAATGCAAAACGCTGTCGTTCCAACTTATTCAAGCGACGTCGTTTTGCAATCGCCAACTTCACATATCATCTGCTGAATCTTTGTCTTTGCGCTTCTGCTGAATCCATTCCACTGTAGCCATCTGCTGAACTCTAACCATCTGCTGATTCTTTAGCACGACGTCTCTTTCTTCACTGTTACGTTTGCTGTTGTCAGCTTATTGTTCAACATTGCTCATCAGCTGTCAACAGCTTCTTGAATAGTGACTGTCAACAGATTCGTCAACTGTAATATGAATCGCGACTGCTAACAGATTCGTTAACAGTAATATGAATCGCGACTGCTAACAGATTCGTCAACAGTAATATGAATCGCGACTGCTAACATATTCGTTAACAGTAATATGAATCGCGACTGCCGACAGTTTCGTGAATAGTAACTGACAACAACTTCTTCAACAGTAACTTGCGACTGGAATCTTCTTCTACGACGTCGCTTTATCTCTAGCGCTTACAACTGGTCTTCTCATCGTTCCAGCTGATTCACTTCGCTCCAGCTGGTTCAACTTGGCCTCCGCCTGTTTACGAACAACTGATTCAACTTTGGACGTCTCCATTGCTAATCCAGCTGCCGTCTAAATGTATGCACCAAACCAACTGCTGAACTTATATTGCGAACCATCGGCTGGACAAACTTCTGCTACTGTTCATCTTCTTCTTCGTTCCTAAAATCTGCACACTTAAGTGGAATTGTTAGAAACACAATAACAGGTTTTGTGTAATTCAAAATTTAATCAGGATCTGTCAAAAACAGATCCGTCACTATGTATTTTCATCAGTTTGGTTATGTTTATTTGGCCTCATTTCACAATCATTTTCATCTGCAGAATGGTAGGTCCAGTTGGAGTATTTTTCATAATGTGCCGAGGAAGTTAGTTTTTTACTAGAATCTGTGTGTATGTATTTTCATTTTCTGCAGTTGTTGATTAGAATTTGATTCCTTGGGTAAATTTATTTTAAGGATTTGATGCCTTGGATTTGAGTATTCATTGATTGGAATTACAACTCTGGAATTACTTGATTGATCCACCGTGAAAGAAAATTAATTGTGTCTTTGTTCTTTCAATTTTTGTATAGATGGATTCATCATGCGGTTTTCAACAATCTAATTCCACGGCTAATTCTATTTCGTCGTCAAGAAACAAAACTGATCCAGCATGGGCTCATTTTAAAGAGGATGTAGGTGCTGATGGGAAAAAAAGTTGGACTTGTTTGCATTGCAATAATGTGTGGAGGGGTGGAGGGATCAATAGGATGAAAAAGCACTTGGCTGGTAAAAAAGGAGATATTTCAGCATGCAAAAAAGTTCCATATGATATCATATTTCAAATGGAACAATCTTTGAAGATGGTTGAAGAAAAAAGCATATCTCCAATATTATTTGAAGAAGATGTCAATGACCTTCATACGACAACTTTTGAAGATGAAATGCATCCATCACATGCTCAAACGAAGGGGATAGATAAATCTTTTTTCGGTACAGCTTCTCAAAAGGGAAAGAGAAAGATAACTGATAATATGCCTGACTATTTTGCACCAAGAACTACTGCTGGTGCACAACGTTCTCTCAAAAGTGTTCTTGTAAGTAAAGAAGCTTTACTTAATGTTGATATGAGCATTGCTAGATTTTTCTATGATACTTGCACTCCTTTCAATGCTGTGAATTCTGTTTATTTTCAAAGAATGGTGGATGCTATTGCTGCTATTGGTCCTGGTTATAAAGCACCTAAATATAATCAGTTGCGAACAAATTTATTGGGAAACATGAAAAAGGAAGTTCAGTTAGTAGTTAGTAGTTATCGAAGTGTTTGGGAAGAAAGAGGTTGCACTATCATGGCTGATGGTTGGCAAGATCGATCAAATAGACAACTAATAAACTTTCTAGTGTATTGCAAGAGAGGAACAACATTTGTAAGATCCATTGATGCTTCTGATATTGTGAAAGATGCAACCACAATTTGCAAACTATTTGTTGAGTTAGTTGAATGGGTTGGATCAAAAAACGTCATTCATTTGGTAACTGATAATGGAGCCAACTACAAAGCTGCTGGTGTTTTGCTTCAAGATAAGTATCCCTCCATCAAATGGTCTCCTTGTGCTGCACATTGTTTGAATTTGATTCTTGGTGATATTGGTAAAATGGACATTGTATGTAATCTTGCAAAAGGAGCTGCTTCAATTACAAAGTTTGTTTACAACCATGCATTTCTATTGGCTTGGTTGAGAAAGAGAGAAGGATGGACTGAGATTGTACGTCCAGGTCCAACACGTTTTGCTACCACATTCATTGCATTGAAGAGTATCCTAGAACATCAACATGATTTGCAAGCTTTTTTTACTAGTAAGACATTTAAGGATTCTCGATATTCTAAAGACAAAAAAGCAAGTGGTGTTGTAGCGGTTGTTCTTGATTCGAGATTTTGGAGTGATTGTAAAGTTGTGGTTGGTGTTTGTGCTCCACTAATCCGAATGCTACGTATAATGGATACAGATCGAAGGCCTTCGATTGGTTATGTTTATGACGGAATGTACAGGGCAAGAAGAGCAATAAAGAATATCTTCAAGAATAAAAAGAAATTGTATAAGCCTATTACAAGTATTATTAAGGCTAGATGGGACAAACAACTTCGGCGTGATATTCATGCAGCGGCATATCTCTTAAACCCTGCCTTTTTATATGATAAGGTGAATATGTGCACTAAAAGGAGATAATGGATAGCTTTGTAGAGATGGTCACAACCTTAACTAGTGATAGAGCTATTCAAAGAAAGTGCATTGATGAAGTAGCCATTTATCAAGATAGATTAGGAAGCATACAAAGTTTAGCTATTAAGATTTTAAGTCAAACTTCTTCTTCTTCGGGATGTGAAAGAAATTGGAGCGTGTTTGAAAGAATCCATACAAAGAAAAGGAATAGATTGGAGCATCAAAGATTAAATGATCTTGTTTTTGTTCACTACAACTTACGGTTGAAAGAAAGGTGATAATTTTGTGTTTATTACTTTATCGTGCATATTCCTTGAATTTGAATTTATTGAAGTTTAATTTTTTTGTCTAATATCATAGACTTGATAAACAAGAAAATTGTCAAGATCCAATTGATTATGAGAGCATTGATAAAACTGAATTTTGGGTTATGGAAGAAGAGGAAAGTCCTTCACCTATTCTAGACATAGATGAGTTGGATGACATGCTTTACGGTGATGAGGCTCTTCCAAAAAATCATCACGAAGAAGAAGGTTAGCTTTCTTTCATTTATGTTTACCAAAAGTTGAAAATAAAAATTATCTTGTTTTTTGGTAGATATAAACAACGTTATTTATCTTATTTTTTGGTAGATATAAATAACGTCATTGGTGAGATGCAAGAATCACCTTCCTTGGATTTGGAAGAACTTTTTGATGGTGGTGATGAAGAAAATAATGATATTGAAAGAACACTTCAAGAATTGGATACGACATGGGCGGAAAGAAATGCAACTTGAAAATGAAAGATATTTAGTGTCATATATTATTTTGGATTTTAAAATTTGTGTTTTAGATTTTTTTCTATGATTTAACTTGATGCTCTTTCGGAAACTTAAACTTTGTAATCACTATTTGGTTGTTACTCGTATGTTATGTTATGATTTGAAATATGGTGTTTATTTGGATATTTATTGTATTTTCAGCTGAAAAGTTAAGTAAACTACAAAATAATAAATTTTAAATATATTCAATGTTTTATTTATCATATAAAACTATTAAAATATTATTTTTTTACAAATCCGGTTCAACCGTCCGGTTGAACCGGTCGGACCGGTTGAACCATTTTCTAAGGCTTTTCCGGTTCGTTTACCGGTCCGGTTTTAAAAACATTGGTTGCAATAACTCCGATTCTTGAAAGCTACAGGCACGGGGAGCATATTGGATTTGGTATGAAAACCAAGAAGAAAATACCCGACGTACTCCCTACAAAAATCGAAACTTAAAATATCAGTTTAAACATGAATACAGTAAATCAGTAAACAATATGCAAAAGTTTGTGTATGGAAGTTCAAAGTCACTGCTTCTACGTCTCCCCTTCTTCCAAATTGGAAGGCTTCACTAGAAGATTTTGATTTATACAAAAGCTTATACAAACCCCATCAGCTGAGACTTATCACACTACCGAAATTGAGACATCTAGACTCAAACTGCAAATGTAACGACCACGTTTTTCGAATTGAAATTATAATAAATTGAAGGTTCAAATTGATTGTTACTCAAAATTTACATTTGGTCGAAAGACAACTAACCAAATGCTTTTGGGCTAAACCATGATATTTTAAAAATTTCAGATTTCGAACTTAGAAACAGCTCAGAACTTATATACCGTGCGGAATTCAAACAAACAATTACAAATTGATTATGCTCGGGTTGCAGAGACTTTATATGAAATATCTTATATAGGTTCTGTACGAACTGAAAGGGAAAATTCAGATCATAACTGGAAGAAAAAGAACTCAAGGCTTTTAGGATATGCGGAAACTGTAAACCTTGCAAAATAATTCGTTCAGTTACAAAGAACTGTATATGACATAACTGATATAAATTCGGTATGAATTGAATTAAATCAAACTGAACTGAACAAAAACTATTAAATCTGGCAAGTGCGAAAATGCAGGTTCCACGATAAACTCCCCCAATCTGATCCAGCTCACACCAACCAACAACTTTTAAACCTGATCACCTGCACTTAGGAAAACTAGTGAGCCTAGATGCCCAACAAGCAACTCTGGAAATAACTAAGGCAGGTAGTACATGCATAAAAATAGCTTTTACTGTAAATTGAAAGCTCTTGAACTGATAGAGCTCTAAAGTTGAATAACTGTATACTGTAAACTGGTAAACTGAAAAATAAGAAACTGAGAACCTAGAAAGCATAAATCATTTAAAATCTTTACTGCTAATAAAAGGAAGTAGCTTTAATTTAACATAAACTTTTCTTTAAGTTGTGGCTATAAACAACCCTGTTTTTTGTTCTTTTGATTTATGACTCAGAAGCTATATGGAGGTCAGTTGTTTGATCAAACTATCATCTGAAATCAGGAATTGAAGAAATCCCAAATATCTATGAACGGACTATAGTTCGTCAACCATAATCTTTGTCCATTCCGATGTGAAGGGATATATAGTTCGTCAATCATAATCATTGTCCTTCCTATAGAAGGGCACACCGATTTGTCAGCCCGCGTCCTCACCCTCCATCTGCTGAACGTCTGTTATCTTTTCCATAACTAGGGGTGGGATCGGGTAGGGTCCCGTCTCGTAACCCACTTCCCCGATTCCCATCCCGATAAAAATTGGGAATCTATTTTATAACCCTATCCCGTACCCAAAAGTGTCGGGATCTGAATATTTGGGATCCCGTATTTTCGTAATCCCGTAGGGTCCGGAAGGAATATCACGAATAAGGACAAGTACAAGTACATGTGGAATGATATATAAGCATTAAAAATTACTTAATATATGAAACAAGTGACACGATTTCTTGTTCAATTCACTAAGCAATTAAATACAACACAAAAATAATATGTTATATAAGAATACTTCATAACATGCTTGACAAGATGTATTACTTTGTCATGTGCATGTAAACCCTACCTTCTCTGATCCATTCGACACGTGCAATTTCTTTTCCATCGATACGTCCTCCAGTTTGTACTTGAATCCCTTTTGTATCTGCTTGTTCAGTTAATTCAATATGTCTACCTATAACCAACATATGTTATATAAGAACACTTTACATAAATAAAACTACAAATATATACAAAACACTAACTTACCATTATATAAACTAAAAAAATATCAAACATCATTGCACCAACTTACCCAATGACTAAATAAAATATATGTATTTTTGTTAAAAAATCTATTGTAGAAACTAACTTCTATTTTGATACAAAAAATATGACATACAAAAAGTCAAAAATATTCATAACAAATATTAAGCAAGTTCAATATTGACTTACTTGCTACCACCTCTTCACAATCTCTTTAAAATTCGAATTCTTCTTCTGTCGGCTCCTTGTATAAATTAATTTGTTCACCTCTAAGCCAGACACTAGTACACGCAAGTGCCTCAACAATTTTAGGATGCAGTGATGCTCTAAATGGATCCACGACTTTCCTCCCAAGACTAAAAGCATTCTCACTAGTAACAGTAGATGAAGGGATAACAAAAATGTCATTGGCAATATTTGAAAAGACTGGTAATGTCGTTGTATTCCCTTTCCACCACTCCAAAACATCGAAGCTTGAGCTCCATTTCACAAAATGATCCGACAAGTACTTGTCAACTTCGTTGGATATTTCTACTTGACTTTGAGTCTTTTTTATATGAGACATTTTGAGATGATAATTCAATTTGATTGGATCATTCTTATACATCTCCATCAACTCTTTGTCCACATCACAATCGTCGATCCCTGTTAAAGTACCCAAAGGAAAGTTCGGTTTATAGGCATGATACAACTGCACTAGACAATTCTTTAAACCCACAACAAATGATTGTATCTTAGTAGCATCGAATTTCATATCCCCCAGATGGATTGCAATCATTTGAAGTTTGTAATGAGGATCTAGAATGTGACCTAGGAATACAAGCTTGTTCACCTTCTCAAGATCACCCCAATACTTCCTGAACTTACTCTCTATTCTTTTAGCAACTTCTTGCAACGAAGGATCTATAATGTCAAGCATTGTCTCGTCAATGACTATCTTCATTGCAACTATTTCCTCCCAAGTCATGGTTGATGTGATTGTCTTGCTAGCACTGAGTTGCAAAGTAGTGTCACGAAACCTCTTGAGAAAATTGGCAAACACTTGTTCCTTCTCCCAATATTTTTCCAAGGGAGGCCCTACTCTTCTTTTCTTCTCTGAACTATCAACCTTCTCAAAGTATGCAGCAAATTGTTCATTCTTCGTCATCCTACCAAACACTTTCTTAAACTTGCATGCAACAGCAAGCATTGTATAATTGGAATTCCACTTCGTAAGCACATCTAGACCTGGCCACGGGCCGGTTTAGCCCGTGGCCCGAACCGGAACCGGCCCGGGGTCAACGGGCCGGTTAACCGGGTCAACGGTTTTTGACCCGAAACCGGCCCGGAACCGTGGGAGAACGGGCCGGTTCCGGTTTACCGATTTGGTAACCCGTGGACCCGCCGGGTTCAACCCGGAACCGGCCCGGCGGGTCGCAGGCTTGTCAAAAACAATATATTTTCGTCCTACTGCAGATTCGAACCCAGACCAACCACATGAGCAACCAAAGTACCTACCACAAAGGCAACTATTTGTTGCTACAAAATTAGATAATATATATATATATATAAATGCTTCATTTATCATAAAATTGTGAAGATTGATTAATTTATACTATTTTAAAATGTCTAAACACCTCATTTAATTATATTAATTAATATTTACATTTATCCAATCATTATTTCAAATATTTAACAAGTAAAGTTTTCAAATATTTAACAAATACATTGCAATAATATAATAACTTGTTCAAATACTTCTCATGTCATTTTCTCAATATATTACTATCATAACCATGTACTAATAATTTTTTCTAAATTATACTTCATTTATCATTGAATTGAGAACATGTGATTAATTTGTATGATCTTAAAATGGCTAAACACTTTAGCATTATTGATTATTAGATGCAAATGCCATATTTTCAACTTTGTGCGCAAGATGATCTTAAAAGTTTAAAAAACTTTATATAAGACCAAATATATATACACTTCATTATTTGTGGACACATCCCCAAGTTATGAAACAATGTGATACTTTTGTAAAATAAATGACATGATGCCGAAACGATTCTTCTGGAACAAAAAACTGGAGGACGAAGACACCGAGGGCACTTTTGGAACAACAACCGGAGGAATCACTAGTGATTAGATGAATTTCTCCATTTAATTCGTCTTTACTTTGTATTATAATTTTAAATTATTTTGTATTGTTATTCAATTATATTTATTTTTTGAAATTATTTACATTTCAAATTCTCAAAATCAAATCCCAATTGTATTCTTTTAAATTTAAATTCGAATTTAAATACAAATTATGATTCGAACTCAAAATTCAAGTTAAAACTCTAAATTAATATTCAAATGTTAACATTCAAAATAAAATTCAAATTAATTGACAAAAATACAAAATTCAAATTCTATTCAAAATTCAACTTCAAATTCTAGTTTGAAATTCAAAATTCAAGATATCGAAATTTAATTATAAAATTAGTTTTTTAAAAAGAAAACGATTCAAGTTAAAATTCTAAATTAATATTCAAATTAAAATTTAAATTTTAACATTCAAATAAAATTCAAATTAATTATAAATACAAAATTTAAATTCTATTCAAAACGCAACTTCAAATTTTAGTTTGAAATTCGAAATTCAAAATT
>KQ992348.1:237852-260310 GCA_001598015.1 Dorcoceras hygrometricum
TACGTTTCTTCGTAATCAATTCCAGGCCTTTGAGAAAAACCTTGTGCAACAATCCGAGCTTTTATTTCGTTTTTCTCATTTTGTTTTCGAACGAAAACCCATTTGTATCCAACAGGTTTTACACCTTTAGGTGTAAGGACTATAGGTCCAAACACATTACGTTTATTTAACGAATCTAACTCCATCTGGATGGCGTCTTTCCATTTTATCCAGTCCTGCCGATTTTTACATTCACCAAAAGATTTTGGTTCATGATCTTCATTCTCATTTATGATGTCAAATGCCACATTGTAAGAAAATATATCATCAATGTCTTTCACATCATTTCGGTTCCATATTTCTCCAGTATTAATATAATTGATAGATATTTCATGATTCTCATCATTTTGTGGTTTCAACAGAACATTTTCATCATCATGTGTTTCTGCTGGAACATCATTCACGATTTATGATCATCGTGTTTCTCTATGCATTTTCTTTTTCGAGGATTTTTATCCTTGGAATCGAAGTGTTATGACATCATGGACATCTTTGTTCTCAATTTGTTTCTTCGGAATTTCAATTCGAGCAGGAGCATTTATAGCATGTATATGCGATTTTACTCCTTTTGTATCTACAAATGCATCTGGCATTTGATTTGCTATTTGTTGCAAATGCACAATTTGCTGTACTTTTTCATCACATTGTTTATTTCTAGGATCCAAATATAACAATGATGGTACATACCATGTAATCTCTTTTTCGATATGTTTCTTTTCTCCCCCTAACATTGGGAAGGTATTCTCATCAAAATGACAATCAGCAAAACATGCGGTGAACATGTCGCCTGTCTGAGGTTCAAGATATCGAATCATTGAGGGACTGTTATAACTAACATAAATTCCCATCTTTCTTTGAGGTCCCATTTTTGTTCGTTGAGGCGGTACAATAGGTACATATACCGTGCATCCAAAAATTCTGAGATGAGAAATATCTGGTTCTTTACCAAATGCAAGCTGCAATGATGAGTATTTATGATACGCACTTGGTCTCGAATTAATGCAGCAGCATGTAAAAATTGCATGTCCCCATATATAAATAGAGAGTTTTGTTTTCATAATCATTGGTCTAGCAATCAGTTGTAGACGTTTAATCAATGATTCAGCTAAAACCATTTTATGTATGTACATGAGCAACAGGATGCTCAACATAATCATTGAAAGTTTTTGAAGTAAATTCACCAGCATTATTGAGTCTGATATTCTTGATTGTATAATCAGGAAATTGAGCTCGTAATTTTATTATTTGGACAATAATCTTGCAAATGCCACATTTCGAGTTGATAATAAACATACATGTGACCATCTGCTGGAGGCATCTATCAATACCATAAAGTATCGAAATGGTCCACAAATATCACCCTGAATACGTTCAAGAAATATGGGTGATTCAGTTTTTATCTTGGCTGGTGATGACCTTATAAGAAGTTTCCAAGAGAACATGCTTTACATTGAAACTTATTATCTTGAAATATCTTCTGGTCTTTCAGCGGATGGCCATGTGTACTTTTTATAATTTTTCGCATCTTTATTGAACCAGGATGTCCCAATCGATCATGCCAAGTAGTTAATATTGGTGAATTTTGAACTACCATGTTCGATTCGATTGGTCTTATATGCATATAATGCAATCCAGTAGGGAGCATTGATAGTTTTTCAACTACATATTTACTTCTTGATTTATATGTGGTAAGACACATATATTTCTTGTTTCCTTCAGTCATTGACTGGGTATCATACCCATGGGAATATATATCATTAAAACTCAACAAATTCTGATCGATCTGGATAACATATCCAGATCTGTGTTTTGAATTACACAAAACCTGTTATTGTGATTCTAATTGATTTACGAAGTGTGCAGAAATTATGTAAGAAGAAAAGAGAGATCTGTCAGAAGTATTAAGAACTTCGAAAATAAGAAAAGAGAAATTGATTAGTCTGGCAGACGTATGAAAATAAGAGAAGTCCGATGAAGAAAAGAATATGGAAGAGATATGAACAGTACGAATCTGAAAGAGAACTATTCAAATCGTGTATGCGAAAGAGGAGAAGTCGGTTGAAGAAATATCTGTTGAAGAAACGCCAAAGAAATCTGACGAAAAGCCTGCTTCGAAGTGAACGTGAAGAACAATAGTTGAGGTTGCTGATGAAGAAGCTAAATGAGCAACCGTGACATCAGCATATCTGTTGAAGAAGCTAAATGAGTAACCGTGACATCAGCATATCTGTTGAAGAAGCTGTTGGAACTATTACAAAAGTTGTTGGAACTATTACAGAAGCTATTGGAACTATTACAGAAGCTGTTGGAACTATTACAACAAGCAGAATCAGCAACGTTACAACAAGCAGAATCAGCAATGATACATCAGCAGAATCAGTAGTTGATACATAAGCAGAATTAGTAAATGGATCAACAGGAGAAATCTGATGAAGAATAGAAGCTGATGAAGAATAGAAGCGAAGCAGTAGAGAAGATAAATACGAGAAGTACTCAGCTGTTGCAAGCTTTCAACTGTTACAAGTAATTCAGCTTCCGGGACGCTATCACCATTTAAAAGGGAAAGAATCTGTGGCTGAAATTGAGTCGTACAAATGCCTTAAATCAAGGGGACAAGATTAGTACTATTCTGGGAAATAGTACAATGTACAAAGGATGATTGCACCAATTTGGGAAGAAGACAAATTAGCCTTAAAAAGCGCAGAAAGGAATTGGAATTAATCTAACGGCCATATTTGGGGGAAGCCATATATATAAAGAAGTTCTCTGTTGAAGAAGATAAATTAAGATCTAGATCGACACATACACACAAAAACAGAAACAGAGAATATACAGAGGGAAGAAAATAGAAGAACGAAGTAGTTGACCACCATTAGAGAGGAGCTTACAACGACGTCGACTGCTGAGCTCTAATCAGCTCTTTAGGAGCATTTCCCAGTGTGTGAGATTTATCATTTGAGAGTTGAGCGATACACTGTAAAATCTCTCACACACAGATTCACTCGCATATTTTGAGAGACGTGCGAAATTGATTAGCGAGTGAATCACAAACAAAAATCAGATCCCGTTCAAGCACAAAGACGTTAAACTCTGTGTATGTAGTCTTTGAACAGAGACATTAAACAAGTTCTGATTGAGACAGCCGAGGGCTGGTGGAGTCTAGGAGTTCTCGCAGCTGCTGGCTGCGGGATCGGGTCTGTACATGAGGTGTAGATCAAATCTTCTAGTGGAACCTTCCTGAAGAAGGAAGAAGGGGAGATGTAGGATATTTATATCCGAACTTCCATAAACAAATCGCAGTGTATTGTATTCTGTTATTTATTCCGCATAAGCACTTTAATTATTAGCACGCACGCATACACAGTTATCACACACGCACAGTTAAACAGATTTCTAATAGAAATCTGTTTGCATCGTTTTAAACTATTAGGATTCATTTCTGGTGTCTTTCGCATGTTTTTATTACATACCAGATCTGTATCCGGTGCTCTAATTAATGCTCAAGAACCATGAGCTATTGTAGCTCCTTTATAGCAGCGCAAAATTTTTATTTATCAGTACAGCGCTCTTTATTTTATTGGATCAGATCTCACGGCCTGTAGTGTTGTTTTATTTAGTATTGCATCTCGAGATCTGATCCTTCGGTCCTAACAAATTCCTTTTCGATTGTGGTTAAAATAGAGCATTTGTACCATTAGGTAACAAAACTGAGCTTTACCACAACCTTCAATCAAGTCTACAGGACCCGATATAGTATTTACCATTGTCTTTGTTGGTTTTATTTCATAGAAATATCTTTTATCTCGGAGAATAGTATGAGTTGTACCACTATCAGGTATGCAAACTTCCATGGGATTATTTGCTTGTATAGCTTTGTTCCGAACATGTTCAGATTAGACAATAAAACATAATTTAACAGATGCAGTTTAGAAAACATAAAACATACAATACATATCATTATAAAAATATTTGAAAATTGTTACAACATACAATACATATCATCATAAAAATATCCGAAGTTGTTACATTTACATTCCACCATTGAACTGATCATTTTCAGAGAAATCAATGAGAAAATCTGCAGCATCGAAATGAGTCGAATCACTCAAGTGGTCATTGCGGTCATTATGTGCACTGAAATTTGTCTCCTTTTTGTGTTCAGTGAAATTGGTCTCTTTTTCTTTGCCCTTCAGTGATTCTTTATAGAGCTTACAAAGATGCTCCGGGGCTCGACAAATACGAGACCAATGCCTTGAGTGCCGCATCTAAACAAGAGCTTTCAAATCTTTTTGAGTGATGGTCATTCATACTCGTGTTCTCATGCTGCCTTTTGTGTGGTGGTTCGTGGTTTTCTTTTTAGAGGGGTTATTGAAGTAACTACCTCTATTATTTTTAAAACCACGGCCGCGTCCACGACCATAGTTATTTCTATATCCACGTCCATGTCCATGTCCCCGGCCCCGACCCCAACCTCTGCCACGACCAAAATCTTGTCCACGACGTTGATTTTGGTTTCGTTCATTTTGAATTACGACATTTACTTGAGAAAATGCTGTTGATCCAGTAGGTCGGGACTGATGATTTCTCATTAATAGCTCATTATTCTTTTCCGCCACAAGAAGACATGCGATAAGTTCAGAATATCTCGCAAATCCACGCACTCTATACTGCTGTTGTAGAGTTATGTTTGATGCGTGAAAATTAGAAAATATTTTTTCAAGCATTTCTGATTCTGTGACTTCATGTCCACAAAATTTTAGTTACGAGACTATTCGGTACATTGCCGAATTATAATCGCTGACATTCTTAAAGTCTTGGAATCTCAATGAATTCCATTCATCACGGGCGGTCGGAAGTATAACTTCCCTTATGTGTTCAAATCGTCTTTTAATCCATGTCATAATGTCATGGGATTCTTTTCCGTGAGGTATTCGCATTTCAACCCCTCATCAAGATGTCGTCGTAAGAATATCATAGCTTTCGTTTTTTTTGTGATGACGATGCATTAATTTTTATGGTTTCACTTAAACTCAATGAATCAAAATGCATCTAGACATCGAGGGTCCATGGCATATAATTCTTTCCAGTAATATCAAGAGCAACAAATTCGAGCTTTGCCAGATTCGACATGATGGTGCTTGATAACAAAATACATTTTATTAGTCAAAATTCATTAGCATGACAATGAAAAACAATGGATAAACGAGCTATACAAGCATGGTTACAAATAACGAAAAAATGCGAGGCGAATAATCGCCGATAAATACAAGGCTAGTAAGTACAATAATCAAAATAATTGAAAAAAATTTTCCTAGATGAATCATCTTCTTCTTCTTGTCTTTTGTAATTCGAAAAATAAAGTTTATCGAGAAGAATTTGATGGAAAATAGCAGTAGAGAGATGCATGAAAGTTTTAGAAAACATCATATTTATAGAATAAAATCTAGCCGTTTATACCTGTTACGAGTCATTAATATATATCCGTTTTATGATCGTTTATTATCGAAAGATAAAATAAAATAAATTTAACACTTATGGTTATATGTAATGCATATAATCGTAATCACAGTTAAATAATTTTGTATATCACATCACATTATTATTTTGAGGTGGCATAGCCTCCTTTATATAATAATATGATATTATACATTAATTATACAATAATGAACAATATAATTTTGTATTTATATCACGTTATTATAATGAGGTGTCAGTGATTCATTTTATCTAATAACATGATATTATACAATGAAATATATAAAAACAATCGAGTGATCTTGCTGATAATGTGTTATAAATTAAAAGAAACATTAACAAACTAAATGAAATAATTACCTTTGTAATAACCTTGAATATCTTCTTAATTGCTCCTTAATTGCTCCAAATGAACTCTTAATTTTATATTAATATGAATTTATTTTTTCTCTATAATTTACTTAATTTTGAGAGGAGAAAATATGGAGAGAATTTGTATATATTTTGTGTATTTTTACAATGAAGATTACAAGCTTATTTAAAGGCAAATGAAATGATTAAAATAATAATATCTAATCACAATTAGACATCCAAATTTGACTAATTTGTAGACACCCAAATTTGACTAATTTGTAGACATCCAAATTTGACATTCATAATAGATTCGAAATAATTATAATTTTAAAAAAACAATTCATCCATATTTATATTCAAATTCGAATTTCAAAGATTTGAATTTCAAAAATAATTACAAAGTCGAAAAAAAAATCGTCGTCCTCATATTTTATTCAAATTCGAATTTTGAATTTTAAAGTTGAAGTGCGAAGTATTTACAAAAATAAATCTAATTGGTTAAGAATACAAAAGATGCTGAAATTATATTACAACAAATAAGCACTTGTGCCTACGGTCGTCCCAAAAGTGTCCTCGGTTTCATCTTGGTCGTCTTCATTATTTTGGCAATCTTGTCTTCATGTTGCAGCTCTCGAGCAATCGTTAAGCAAGCATTGGACTTCAAAATTCTCCAGCCTAATTGTGGATCTCCTGTCATCCAGCGTATTGCCCATCATTTTAAGGTTTGCTCCACTGCAACTGTAGAATGTGAGAATCTCTTTAGCCATTATAGACAAAAAAATGAGAAATACTTGCGTCTTTTGCCCCATCATCACAGTATGTCGAATGTCTCTTCATAGCATCACTAAAATTAAATGTAGTAGCTAAATAATTCCCAAGTTCCTATTCGAACTTGAGGATCCTTGATGACATTTTAAAAGCTAGCATCAAAAGTTGTGTTAGGATCGAAAAAGAGGGTGTCTTACAAGCTCTCACACAGCTTAGGCATCCAAACTTAGAACCAGGATCCAGATTACGTGCATTTTAAAAATCTATTTGGAAAATAAACACGTAAATCGGGAACCAGATTGCTTCTCAACTGGGCCAGCAGCTCTGCGAGCTGATCCAGGTTGCGTGCGATCTGGTTACTTAAATCCTGAGCTGCAATAGCTCAATGTTCTTGAAAAGTTAGTGCACCGAGAAGTAAATCAAGTAAGATATAAGATCTTGCGGAAACAATTTGAATTACTCTCTGAAAATCGAAAGCTTATTAACATTCTTAAACATAGTTTCAAATGTCTGATGCGTGAATGTTAAATGCAGAAAGTTGTAAAGAAATACACTGCAAGTTTTTTTATGGAAGTTCGGAGCTGAATCTCCTACGTCTCCCCTTCTTCCGCAACGAGCGGATCCAATTAAAAGATTTGATTACAATAGCCTATGCTGCAACCCGTTCCGACAGGCCTCAAGCTGCAAGAACTCTTAGCCACCAATGCACACCAGCCCGCACGCTGTGTGTCTAACAACACTTCTTTTACGTCTCAGTGAGAAAGACTACAATGAACTTGTTTAACGTCTCTGTTCAAAGACTACAAAGAGAGTGTATGATTTGATTCACTCATTTTCTGTTTCGCTCAACTCTCGTATGTATGAGTGAATCGTGTGTGAGATTTACAGTGTACGCTCAATCTCTCGAATATAAAATCTCACACTGGGATGTGCTTCTCTCTAAGCTGGTTGCTCGCTATCTTCCCATGCTTGTGTTGTCGACTTGATTACTCTTTGTAGCTTACAGTTAGCGCACCAACTCACACCTGGGCATTGAACCAGCTTGCACACCAGCTACCACCGAGTGTGCAAACTTGCGGCTAGCACTGCTTTGTATTGTGCATTCTTCTGTTTTACTTTCTACACTTGCACACACACTCTCTCCACCTCGTATATCTCTCTCTACTTCTGCTTGTGCTCTGCTCTTGATATGTAAAGCCTCTTGTGCAGATTTGTTCATTGGACACAACGTTGTAGCCGTTGAAAAGTCTTCTGACAAGGTTGTATGTTGTGTCCTTTGTCTTTTAATGCTTCTGCAGGCTTTATTTTCTTTAGGCACGTGAGCACTGTACTGAGAAGACAACATAGCAAATCGATTTGAATACTTATAAGCAATCTTCATATAGTCAAATCGTTTTGCTTGTTTTGTCCAATTCTGCTTTTGACCTCAGCTCTGTTTGCTAAGTTGGTTTGACTTTGACCAGCTTGTCTCTTTGCTTCGAGCTGGTCGCTTCTTCAACTCTACTGCTCTTGTTTACAACTGCTCTTGAACATTACTGGGCTCTAAACTTGTTTCCCAGCTGGTTTCTTCTTTCACTACAGCAATCTTCCTCATCTCCATCTACGGAGGTCATCTCGAGCTCGTCAAACTTCTCACAAAGTCCTGCCTCCGCATTTCTTCTTCTTCTTCATCTTCCACATCATCCACAATAAATCTATCTCTCTCAAGCATCCAGCTTAGCCAAGATCCTTGATCAGGTTTTCTCTTCTTTGATCTGGTTTGTCCTTTCACCAGCTTGGCTCTATTCTTCTCGTCAAGAGCTTCTCTGAGCTGCTCTTCTTTGATCATGTGTACTTGTTGGTCTCTTGTTCCATTCAGACTTCTATTCCAAACCATCAGCAAGTACACCAATCTTCTTCTGGTTGCTTGAGCCAGTCCTTCGAGGGTACTTTAAACCTTATCCTCGAAGACCTGCAATCTTGCACCAGTGATTATATCCCTTCTTCTTGGGATATAAAAATCAGTTCTGATTCTGTTTTCACTGGAGTGAACTTTCCTATGCTGAACTGATTATAGTTGCGCTCTGTGATCTAACATGCAATTGATCACTGCGATTGTACTCTTATCTGCACTTGAACACCGCACTTGTAGACTGCACTTGAACAGTTCTGCTCTTGCACCAAGCTGGTGAACCAGCTTGATGTTCCCTACAATCTGGATTTCTTTCTGCTGTACCAGTTCGGGCGTCCCCTCACTGTTCCAACGTAGATATCTTCAACTAGACCAGTTTAGGCGTCCACTCACTGTTCCAGTTTGGATATCTCCTTGTTTGCTCCAGACTATCAAGCTGCACAAAGCATGTAAACCGTCAGTAGAATAATAGCAGATTTTGTGTGAATCAAAATTAAGATTCTGATCTATAAACATAGATCAAACAAATTGTGCCTTAGATAATCTAGATATATTACCACTAGTGGTAATGGATTGTTGTGCTTGTGCACCATATTTCACAATATATTTGTTATAAATCTCAATTAAATTCGTTATTTATTTATTATTTCAAAAAACATTGTCAAGGTTTTTTTATAAGGCTACAGGAAGTTTTACAACTTTTAACCATACGTAGATCATTTGGGCAAAAATTTGTCAATGTGTCTTAGCTTATTTTTTTATAGTCCCCGTAAACGAGACAGTATAAATCTCCTTGAAAAGAATAATGTCATTTTTTAAAATGAAATTTTGAACACTTTATTTATCCAATTTTCCTCTCAAAAACCTTGAACCGATCTTTATAAAAATTTAAAACCTGTAACAGTAAATATGAAATTAGAAGTCAATATCTGCGCATAAAACTAGAACGAAGGAATATATAATGTTTTTCCATATTAGTAGATGAGCTCGATCATATCTTAGATTTTGTTTTACTAGAGGAAATGAACAGCCTCGTGTTAAGAAAGGAATACAAACTTAGTGATTTATGGCTAGAGCTCTTAAAGACTTGTAGCTTATACTCCATCACTAGTGTAACTTTCCTTCAGATTCTGCAATGCATGGCGTATGGATTCTTCGTCTTGGTTCGAATATCTCAGGCATATCAAGCGTTGGGAAACACGATAAGCCATCTGAATATCACGATACTCATGGAAATGTATCTCCATTCTCTTCATTTCCTACACGTAGCAATCAGCCGAATCAAGTCATAAAATTTCAATCGCATGCACACAACGTGAGTTGAGCTTATGTTTTAATACTTGTATACCTACCGACAAACCTAGTGTGAGACCTCAAATTCTTGTAGTAATTACAAGAATATAAAAAGGTTTGATGGGAAATAATGAATAATTTATGGCAATCGTAAAAATGTCTTAGTTTTAGACTTAAGAACGGCAATGTGGAATTAAAATTTGGGTATAATACCCCATGCATCACCTCTATAAATACCCTCAATATATCATTCAAGCTTAAACAAATATTTCCACATTATTTTTGCTTTTGCATATTTCATAGCCTAAATGCTCCCAACTTGGGCTGAGAAGTACCAGCTAAGACACTCCAAAAGCTGTAAGAGCTAATAGCTAGAATAGCACATCGTCCACTTTCTTGCATTTTCTGAATAAGCTTTTTGAAGAAAATATTAAGTGGGCTGATTATCTATTGTTATCTTTAGAATAAGTTATGTATTCGTGTTATGACTTAAATTTTGTGAACTCTGAGATTTTTATGAATTCATGAATAGTAAAACATTAAAATAAATTACAGTAAGTGTGAGGGTTGATATCTGATGTTGTAGATTCGCTACTGATGTTAATGGAAGATGTTAATGGAAGAATCCGTTTCTACTTTATCAAGTAGTTTGTCAATTTTTTTTTTCTCCGGTATTTATATATGGGAATTTCAGATGTAAAATAGTATTTCACTGTTTTTATGGAATTAAAGATTGGTTTTAGAATTTCTGTACTACTGAGTATTGTTGTTTTCAAATTTTTATTTAGAGACAACACAGAAAAAAAAAAAAAAACGCACAAGTCTAGATATCACAGGCTACGGGCATGAGGCGTGACACATAGCATGTGCGCTAGAAGGTCAATCAATCCATCCCAAAAACATGTCCTACCTCAATTGAATTTTTAGCTCGCATGTTCTGATAAAGCGTCAAACAAGATGAGAATACAGGTTTGGAAAGTACCTTTTGTGAAATTTTTGATGTGATGTTTTTGGCTGAATCTATCACCGAACCTGGTAATCCAGCCACTCCCGCTAGCATAAGGCCATAGTGGCCTACATCCCTTGGCCCATCTTTCAGTTGAAACTGTGGTTGGCATTTGAAGTGAGAAAATGAGTCTAAAGTACAAAACTAGCTAGTATAGATATTCACAAAAAATGATGCCTTGAAATCCATGCGGTTGTTCTTGATGTCGACATTTAAGTGAACGATTTTCACATTGGGGTACATCGTGGCCAACTCTGATAAGTTTTCCATGTGAGTAGCAAATATGGTATACCTGAAACCAAACAATACCAATCTGTGTGATTAGTACTATAAAAATGCTTTTCTTGCAATCATCATCATATAAAATGGTTACATGGATGAAATTATGGGAACAATGAGACAATAAATGAATGGATGTTGGAAACAAATAGGACCAACTATTGGTTTATCTTGCTAATACCAAACGAAGATGGCAAAAATTTATACAATTACGGGACTATATAGTTTGTCAGCATACATGCTTGAAATACAAGTTCAAATCCTTGTGCATTCCTTAACTGAAAAACAAAAATAAACTAAATTTCAGATATAAAGTCAGAAAGTGTCAATTTGACATTCTCTGAATAACGTAAAAAGGGCTCTCATTGCAATAGCCTTCACAAAAAAATAGTATAGAGCATGAATTATCATGTTCTACTTTGTGATGCCGAAATATTAGAGGTGCTTTGAACTGGTAGTGGTCGCAGTTTTTCTTTTATTGTATGCAATGATTTATCCTGGATCAATTCCGTTGGAGAAAGTAAGGATTGGAACGATGATGCATGGAATAGAAGAGGTCAACAAGAGTATTACGAGGCCAGGAAGTATATCTACATAAAAAATGCCGAATTAAAAAAATCGTCATCAGAAAATATGTATCATGTATGTGATAAGCACATACATAGTGTGTCTGGATGTCTAGTGAATGTTATCATTTAATTTCGACTAAAGTTACAAGATTAAAAAATTTTAAGCTTCTCCTTAAATTATTTCAACACAAATACAAGGAGTTGGAAAGTGATTTTACGCTTTCAGTGCCAGTAGATGTTCACAGATGCTCCATGCAATTGCAAACCCATCAGACGAAGATGTTGCTCTCCCCAATTCATCCACCACAATCAGACTTCTGCTTCCAGCAGACAGAGCAAGAAAGCTATGAGATGAATCAAAAAACACCAATGAGGACATTTCTTTATGGACACAGATAAATAACATACCTATGAGAAGCATTTTGCATGATGAAGGCGGTCTCCTTCATCTCGGTCATAAACTGCACATGAAGACCACACAAATAAAAACAATCATCATATTGTCTCTTTTCAATAAAAGACCCAGATATTGGAAATCATATTAAGTAATTTCACTATGAAAAATCATGATTAACACCTGGATTATTCCATTCTGAAAGGCCAACATAATGCAGACAAAACTGTCCTAATGATGAAACAAAATAAGTTGCCTATGTATTCCAGATAATTTTAAATCTTATTTCATGAGATGCCATAGTCTAGTGGTGGATGCATCTAACAAAGGCCAGTGCAGCCTACCCAGCCAAAGTGAAGTCCAACGTCGTCACATGAAATCCACAGGCACATGTCGTGTTGCTCCATATAGAAAATGGAGAAGACAATAGCTTAAACCATGAGAAAAAAATTACCGTACTGGAATTTGATTCGAGATTATCCATAGTACCCATCCTAGTGAATATTCGATCAACTACTCTCAGAGTTGCAAAGCGGGCGGGAACATAACAGCCAATTTGAGCAAGAATGATCACCAGGCATACTTGTTGAAGATAAGTACTCTTCCCACTCCTACAATAGCAAAAGTCATTTGAGTACTTCATCAAAAAAAGGGTAATTTGACAAAGGTTATGCAAAAAGTACAGTTTTGATTAAGCTTGGGAAAGGAGAGGTGTTCTATGGCTTTGGTGGAGATCTATATCAATTCGCATCCACTGCTGAGTAGCACTGAGGTAGGAACATGAAAGGAAATGTATAAAGTAGAGCAGGGAATGCACACAACTTGAGTTATCTCAATCAGTGTTCTGTATTTTATGTTTGTAAGAGCAGATTTAAAAAACAAATGAAGGAAAACCTAGCCTAAGCAATCAATATGTAACTTCTATTTCTTAATTCTCAAAGCTTTCGTAACTCCAGCATATAAGAGCATTTCTCGTCTTAGTTTATGAATCCAACTGCCTCAGTCAATTAATTTTCAGACACCGGTTTATTGTATCGATACTAATACTACATTACCTTTACACAGTTGCATATTTAGGATGGAGGAAATTGAATGCCGTCATTTATATGTTTCACTTTACTAGTTGTTCTTTGGAACATTTAAAGACAACAATATATATGATGAAGTTGAGGAACTCAGGACCAAAGTTTCTTACATGTTTGGGCCAGTAACTATCACCATATTTGATGCTTCGGAAAGAAAAACATTGTTGGGCTGCAATATGAATATTAGCCATCAGTGAATGGATTTACCTTTCTTCTCCTCATGTCAAATTAGACAATACATGAATAATGCCATATTATAGTATATAAAGTACAAGCACATTTTAGAAGATCCAAGGCATAACTTACAACAAATTCATTGTGTATGCTTTCAAGTATAGGATGTCTTCCCGAATCCATGGCCAATGGACCATCAGCTACAAGAAATTCAATGATTGTGCCGTCATCAAATTATTACTTCAGATGCACCGAAAGAATTCCGAAGAAATTACCATCACTTACACGTAAATTGAGGTCTAGTGTATTTGTCAACTGGCTTGGTGGATATCATATGTGCAAATGAATTAACTATCATATCCAGAAGACATAAAACCTCTGCAAGAAGGGTGAGCACAGAGACATCCTCCCGTATGGCATCCATTAGCTCTTCATTTTAAGACAAGACAATTACTGTCAACTTGATAATTGTTTGTCCAACAAAGTTAAAGATTAATTAAAATTAATCCATTGCTTATTTTTCGACAGAGGTAATGATCAACAAACGTACCCTAAAGAAATTGGGTATATTCACAAGTCTCAAATAAAACGGAATGTATATAAACCTGCAGCATGAGGATGAAACAAATCGAATGGCTAATTAAATAGACCAAGCTCTATTTTAGATTGCACATAAACTTTTGAGGACAATGGGAGGACATATTCACTGTAGGAATTATCGAACAAACTTTCTCATAGCAGTTTTCCATATATTATGAAGTCCACATTATACATTTTACTAGGCAAAGAAGACATAATTAAAACCCACCAAATTTGGGATAATATTCTATAACAATCTTATCATACCAAACTTATTTGCACGCACGCTGATTTTATTCAAATAGTAATAAACTTATCCCCCTAAGCTGGTGCGAAAATATCTATCATCCTCAACTTGCTAACTTGATAACAAAGAGTTGTCTTAAGAGCCCCCAGGGTTAAAATATCTGCAACCTGCAACATAGTTGGAACAAATGGCTACAGATGGCTCCATCCTCAAGCTTCTCCTTTATGAAATTCTTCTCGATCTCAATGTGCTTGGTTCTTTCATGTAGAAGTGGACTATGCACAATGAGAATAGCGGCTTCAGTGTCAAAGTATAGTTTCATTGGATACTTTACTTTTCCCATTAGATCATCCATATGAGCATCACATAACCCCTTGAGCCACAGATCTAAACTCGACTTCTGCAGTGCTTCTAGCAGCTATGTGTTGTTTCTTGCTCCTCCAGGTCCCATGTTGCCCCATACGAAAGTGCGGTATCCCGAAGTTGACCTTTTCTAAGCTGGAGCCCGCCCAATTTGCATCTGTATACACTTCAATTTCTCTCTTTTTCACTTTTCTCAAGGAAAAATCATTTCTCTGGCTTTCCCTTCAGATATCTGAGAATCTGATATACAGCTTCTAGGTGTTCTTCACATGGTGAGTGCATAAATTAACTTACCATTGTCACAGCAAAGGCAATGTCTGGTTGTGTATGAGATAAGTAGATCTATCTCCCGACGGGTCATTGATACATTCCTTTATCCACTGGAGTATCATCTTTAATTTCAACTACTCATCGATACATTCTTTTAAACACTAACAGTATCATCTTTAATTTCAACCAATTTACCATTTGACTCTATTGGAGTACCTAAAGGCCAACATCGAATCCTTCCAGTCTCCTTCAGAAGGTCTAATACATACTTGTGTTGGAACACCATAATTCCTTTCTCAGATCTTGTTATTTCCATCCCAAGAAAGTACTTCAAATGCTCTTTAAGTCTTTGAAATTTAAATTCATAGGTCAAGCTTTTCCTCAGACTTCTCATGTCCTCGATATCATCTCACGTTATATTATGTCATCAGCATGCACAATCAATACCGAGATCCTATAAGTGGACGATTTATTTGTGAACAAGGTATGGTCTATTGGCCTTGGCTGTACCCCTGACTCATAACAAACATTGTGAATCTTCCAAACCAAACTCTGGGAGATTGTTTCAATCCATATAATTATTTTTTCAACCTACACTCCTTTGAATGATCAAAAGTCGGGAGGAGGCTCCATATAGACTTATTATTCCAAGTCACCATTCAAGAAGCCATTCTTCACATCAAGTTATTTTAGAGACCAGTAAAGGTTCACAGCAATAGAAAATATAACTTGAATAGTATTCAAAATTTTCCATTGGAGAAAATGTCTTGCTGCCAGGTGACCCTATACTGTCTCAGGTATATCTAGTGGTACCGGACAAGCTCCAACCATCGAACAAATATAGAAGAGAAACAATCTTTCTCATTATTGTTTTTCTATATATTATACATTCCACAGTATACATTTAAAAATAGACAGAAAACATAATTAAATCCCACCAAATCTGGTATGCAATATTCTATCACAATCCTATCATACCAAACTTAAACTGATAAAATCAAGTATATCTGGAAACTAATTTTATTCAACTAATGATAAACTTATGAACAAGAACACTCATTCCCGTATAAGCTAAAAACTAGTTTCTAAAAATTTATTTCGTTTTGACTAGACTTCAATGTAGACTCCACTAATTTCAAATTTCACTGTGGCTCTTCCTAAATCGGGAATTTAGAAGAAGAAAAGGACAACAAGTATAACTCTACAAACTTATGAATTATGTTCGAGCATCATAAATGTCATGCAAAATGAAGTGAAAGGATATAAGAGTCTATCCTAAAACAGCCAATTTAAGGTTGAAATTTAAATGAAGAAAAGGAAACAAGGATAACTCTACAAACTTATGAATTTTGTTCGAGCATCATAAATGTCATGCAAAATGAAGTGAAAGGGATATAAAAGTCTATCCTAAAACAGTCAATTTAAGGCTGCAATTAAGTTGAAGAGAGAGTTAATTATGAAAGTGCAACCAGTATAACTACTTAAAGAAATCCCCATTTGAAGTTACAGAAAATAAATGCGAAAGCACTATCTGGACTGAAGTAAGCTCACACAATTTGTAGTAGAGACAAGCATGATAAGCAAGTGCATAGGCAACAAAGTTACAATCCAAAGATGAGATAAATTGACAGCCCACGAGGTTGGATATTGATAAGAATGTGAGAGTATTGCAGTTCACTTCAACGCAACAAATTATCACAAAAGAGACACCTTAAAAATTATCTTCAGATTTTTTGGACTTATTACCATTTCCAGTTTATATAAGACTTGCAGCTTCTACATATTCATATCATTGACGAAAGGATACATCATTTACAAATACTTCCTCAAAAACAATTTCAAACTTTCCCACATGTTTTAGTAGTAAGGATTTGAAGGAAAAATATATGAAAGACCTGGAGCCACATGAAGCCAACAACTTTGGGTAGTCCCGTTGATAGATGCAAGAAATTTCTGTTTTATATTTTTTCATTCATCATTTCGGTTTTCTATGAAGCATTTTGTTATAGGAAAATAACAGATTAAGCAGTTTCCTTGCCGCAATGATGTAAAACCTTTCACTAGCCCAAAGTGTCATTGCTGCTTTTGCGCCTCCGTTCTAAGTCACCATACGAGACGACCATCACAAATAGGTCATCCGTAGTGGAAAAGACGACGGTTGTTTAAAACCAAATGCACAAAGATTTTTAAAACATGACAACTGACAGCATCATGAATATTATTTTGTAGCCATGATGGCGAAAGTCTCAATAAATCTGTGAAAGGCATGTAAGACCAAATGCAGTAAAGTCATAACATCTAGACTGACCTTCCAGGCATATTTCTGTCCGAATATAACACTCTTTAGCAGCAGACTTGTTCCTCACATTTAACTGTCATTCAAGTGAACAATGCAGGAAAGTAATCATGAATGGAAATATCAACAGGTACGTAACACTGTAATATAAATTTTCAGATTTTCTGTTTGCCCTAAATGTCAAAATGGTCTGAATGTCCTCTCAAGTAAGAAGACCTCTCATTATATAGGCAACATATCCAACTAATTACATGTAATGATATGCTAATTACATGGAGTAATCTACTCCCCTATTTATGAATACATACTTACATTGGTCAACTATCCTACTAATTACATGGGTTGACAGTTACAGTCAACAGTCAATGATGGCTATCAATTAGGAGACAATTATGGTGGTTGACAGTTACAGTCAACAGTCAATGATGGCTACTAATTAGGAGACAATTATGGTCTCTATTGACATCCCCCCTCAAATTGATGCGCGTTATCCACAAGCATCAATTTGTCAGTTAGAAAATTATGTCGTTGACGTGCTAGAGCTTAGTGAAGATATCTGCCACTTGAAGGTTGCTAGGAACATGTGGAAGAGAAATAGCATGAGTCTCAAACGGCTCACGATAAAGTGGCAAGCAACCTCGATATGTTTTGTGCGTGTCATGGAAGATGTGATTAGCAGTAATGTGGATAACACTTGTGTTATGGAGTCCAGCAGCAGTAACCAAGTCCTGTGCATACTGGGTTTGTGACAGAAAAATACCATTTGTACTAGCAATAATTTGAAGGCCCAGGAAATATGTGAGAGAGCCCAGATCCTTCATGTGAAAAGAATCCTGTAAATGTTGCTTGAGGTTGGAGATTAGAACTGAATCACTACCCGTGATGACTATGTCGTCAACATATACCAATAGAATGACAATGCCTATCTCAGTTTTGCGAAGAAATAAAGACGCATCATACTTGCTTTTCACAAAATCAAACTTGAGTAGAGTGGAGGTAAACTTTTCATACCATGCACGAGGGGCTTGCTTGAGACCATACAAAGAGCGACGCAATTTGCACACAACGGAAGTAGGAGTAGAAAATAGACCTGCAGGAGGGCCTATATAGGCATCTTCTTTGAGATCACCGTGAAGAAAAGCATTCTTCACATCCATTTGGTGTAAACTCCTATTTTGAGAGGCAGCAATAGCCAAAATTGTACATATAGAAGTCATTTTGGCAACTGGAGCAAATGTCTCCTCGTAATTAATTCCATATTCTTGATGATTGCCGAGAGCTACTAACCGGGCCTTGTACCTATCCAAACTGCCATCTGACTTGACTTTGATGGAATAGACCCACTTGGATCCAAGCAGAGTCACACCAGCCGGACAATCCACCACATCCCAAGTCTTATTAGCTTCAAGGGCGCGGAGTTCCTCCTGCATAGCTTGCTGCCAGCACTGCTCTTTGATTGCCTGTGAGTATCCAGTAGGAATAGAAATAGAAGAAATTGTGGCAGATAGAGCAGTAGTATTACTGACCGAAGTTACTGAAAATCCATAACGAGCAGGAGGACGAGGAATTCTAGAGGAGCGGCGAACAGGAGCAGATGCCAAGGAGTATCGAGAGGGGGCAGCACTGGAGATCTCCTTTGATACACCATACCTGGTTGGAACCTTACAATCTGAGAAGTAGAAGGACTAGAAGTATCATCAAAGGAAGGCAAGAAAGCAAAGGAAGTCTCAGATGAGTGAGACAGAGGAAAGAACCATTGGTTTTCAAAAAATACCACATTTCTTGAAATACGAACTCGATTGGATACTGGATCGTAGCACAGATAACCTTTAGAGTTTGGACTAAATCCGAGGAAAGCACATCGGACGGATTGGGCAGAAAGTTTGTGTCTTTCCGGGGAAGGAAGATTCATAAAACAAACACATCCAAAAAAATATGCAAATTTGTATAGGTAGGATAAGGCCCATGAAGCCGAAAATATGGAGAGTCAAAGTCCAGGGCTGAAGATGGAAGCCTATTTAAGAATGTTGCTGTAGTGAGTGCTTCTACCCAAAATTTAGGCGGAACAGAGGACTCGATGAGCAATGTTCTAACAACATCTAAAAGATGACCATTTTTTCGTTCAGCTACCCCATTTTGCTGTGGAGTATATGGGCAAGAACGTTGGAAGATAATCCTTTTAGATTGTAAATAGGACTGAAATCCATTAGACTTATATTCGCCACCCGAATCAGAACGAAGGATTTTAACAGTTGCTGAAAATTGATTGTCAACAAAAACTAGAACAGTTTAAACATAGAGAAAACTTCCGATTTGTGCCTCAAGAAATAAACCCATATAAATCTGTTGTAGTCATCAATAAAGGTCACAAAGTATTTGTATCGGGCATGGGAAATGATAGGACTAATACCCCATACATCACTATGAATAATTACAAAGGTATGAGTTGCTCTATGCCCTTCTGAAGGGAAGGGTAAAGTCTTACTTTTGCCAAGTTTACAAGTGGCACAATCATGAAACACAGTGGGGGAAATATGTTGTTTATTATTCAAAAGACCAGATTTGTACAAATGAGATAATATTCTAGAATTAGGATGACCCAAACGTTTATGCCAGACCTCCAGGGACACACTAGACTTATTACAGAGTAAAGACAGAATAGAGGAGGAAGATAAGTTACGTGGAATGGGTAGGTGCATCGTAAAGAGACGTCCATGCCTATGCCCCTTCGCTATTACTTGCTCTGACGTCTGATCCTGCACAATAGAACCAGTTTGAGTAAAATGAACCCCACAATTTGGGTCCACAAGTTGGCCCACAGATATTAAATTTACGGAGAGATCAGGAGATACAAGAACCTCTTTAAAATGGGGAGATAGATCACCAACGACCTCAATGGGTAGATCACTCCCATTTGCTGTTTGAATATATGATGAGCCACAATACTTTCTGATATTACTTAATCCATGAAGAGAATTAGTCATCTGATTTGAGGCCCCTGAGTCTAAGATCCAAATAGATAGAGGATTGTTACCTTGAAGGCCAAGAGCTGAAAAAGCACTGACAATCATTTCTTGCACCGACTCCCGAGTGAGAAGATGGGCTGAAGCAGAAGTTATGGTAGAAAAGGTCGATTGTACCTCAGACGAAGTAACAATAGCCTGATAGGCCTTGTTGGGGCGTGACGGACGAGTAGGACAGTCCTTGATGATATGCCCAGGTCGCTTACAATAGTTGCAAGATTTCTGAGGACAATCAGTGGCAATATGACCATATTTCTTATAACAATAGCATTGGGTGTTACTCATGTCGCGACTCTTCCCCTTGCTATGAGCAGCGTAGGCTACTGAGACAGTGTTGGAAGTAACACGAGCATGTTCCATAATATTCTGAGTATTGAGTCGTTGCTCTCGCGCAAAAGTTCTCCAAAACAGGCCTCCAAAGTTGGGACAAGAACTCTGTTCACTAAAGATGCACGAATAGATTCAAATTCAGGCCTCAATTTCATTAGAAATTGATCTCTTTGGCTGGTTTTGTGTACGTCTAGTACAGCCACCAATCTTTCTCCGGAGACCTTGGCTGTAACAAGATCTGAATAATCACTCCACAAAGTTAGAAAACCAGAATAGTAATCTTGAACTGAAAGATCTCCTTGGGTATAGTTGGCAATGGTTAACTCAAGTTGAAAGCGCCTAGCGTTGTTGTCTTGGTTATAAACTAGCTTGAGAAAATCCCCCATAACCTTTGCAGACTTCTGAGGACATGATTTGATTATCTTTGGCAGTCCAAACTGCCTTGTTAGCTTCGGAAGCTATTGTGCTGCCATCTATATGGCCCCAAAGCTCTTTTCCCTTGATGAATGTCTCCAATTGGAACTCCCAAGCAGCATAATTTTTTCCAGAGAATTTGATAAAGGATTGACCAGCTCTTGCACCCTCAACGATATATTCATTTAACTGTTGAGGAATCCGCTCATGTGTTTTTCGATGAAACAAGCTTCAAATCCAATTCAGCTGCAAGCCTACATGATTTGTGTTCACGTCTGGAGTCAACAAGTCTTGAAAAATCAGACAACGACGTGCCACAAAGACAATCAGCTGAGGGGGAACAACCAGCAGTGGTTATAACGCACAACAATGTTCAACAGGACATGACAGGTAATCCAGCTGTTATTGATTTAACTAACATGGATCAGCCGCAGGATCAGTGTCCTACTAGTACACCAGCTGCTGGAAATGAAGCGATAAAGGATCAAGATGCTGCTCAACCAGAAGTTGCACCAGCTGGGAGCACACATCAATCAGTAACAGAATCACCAGCTGGACAACCAGCCGCAAGGACTTATCACTCGGCATTAGGACCAACTACTGGACAACCAGTCGCGAGTCCTCTTCCATTGGTATCAAGTCCACCGGCTGGTGAACCAGTCGCAAGTACATCACGACAACTGGATTCTGACGCACAAGGCAACAATGAACATTTTCAATTGGTGTCAGACAATCCAGCAATTGCCATCCAGCCAACGACACAGGGGGAACAACAAACAAATCCCATTGGACTTGACCTTCGGTGGAACAAAAATCATCCACCCGAACAAGTCATAGGTAACTTCGAATCCCCTGTTCGCACAAGAGGCCAGCTATCTCATGATCATTTTGATGCTGCATTTCTATCACATTTAGAACCTAAGCAGATAGATGAGGCCTTAGCAGACCCAAGCTGGATAGATGCAATGCAGGAGGAACTAAATCAATTTAAGCGTAATAAAGTATGTCAACTTGTACCTAGACCTAATAATCATTCAGTGATAGGAACACGTTGGATCTTTAGGAATAAATTGAATGAAGATGGCGTAGTGACTAGAAACAAAGCTAGGTTAGTAGCACAAGGTTTTAGACAAATGGAAGGAATAGACTTTGACGATACCTTTGCACCAGTAGCAAGATTAGAGGCCATACGCATGTTCCTTGCATATGCTGCATATAAAGACTTCAAAGTCTTTCAGATGGATGTCAAGAGTGCCTTTATAAATGGCGTATTGACAGAGGAAGTGTATGTTGCACAACCTCCTGGATTTAGAAACAAAGCTAGGTTAGTAGCACAAGGTTTTAGACAAATGGAAGGAATAGACTTTGACGATACCTTTGCACCAGTAGCAAGATTAGAGGCCATACGCATGTTCCTTGCATATGCTGCATATAAAGACTTCAAAGTCTTTCAGATGGATGTCAAGAGTGCCTTTCTAAATGGTGTCTTGACAGAGGAAGTGTATGTTGCACAACCTCCTGGCTTCATAGATCATACACATCCAGACTTTGTTTACAAACTGGATAAAGCTCTATATGGGTTGAAGCAAGCACCCAGAGCTTGGTATGA